>PVKH010039085.1:0-11231 GCA_004027955.1 Chaetophractus vellerosus | reverse complement strand
AAGGCACCCAAGACCTCACCCTACAGCTCAGCACCCAGCCTGTGGGCTGGACCCACACCTGCACCCAGGAGGACACCAGTGTCCACGGAGTGGGAGCAGGGAGCTGAAAGGCATAGAACCCATCCCGGAGAGATGGGAAGGAAGGCGCCTTAGTTGAGGCTCCAGAGCCCCAGTGCATGCTCCATTTTTCCCGTCAGACTCACTTATAAAGCACAAATTGAAAGAAAAAGTTGCTAGAATTTCAAGATGACAACTATGGAGTAGTAAACCCCATGTGTGAGGCCCTCTTCTGAGCATGGGGCCCTCTATCACTGTTCTGGTGTTAGACCCATCAAGCCAGCCCTGGTTGACGGTGAGAGTTCTGCCTTAGCTGGGGCAGTCAGGAGAGTCTCTTGGAGGGGGTAAGGGTCACAGTCGATGGGGATGAGACAAGCATACAAAGATCTGGGTGAAGAGGGTTCTGAACAGAAGGAATACCGAGTACAAGACTTGAGATGAGGCAAAGTTTAGTAATTATGAAGAACAGAAGAACTACCAGCATAGCTGGACTTGGTCTATGAGGGTAGGGGATTGTGGAGTGAAAGGAAATGAGTCTATGTAGATCAGTTAACAATATATACAGTTCTTCCTGATATATACTGTTATATAGTATCTTCTATATTTTCTCTCCCTCTCTCATCCTGTATTCATGTACATACACAGATAAGTCTAATATATTGAGTGCCTATTATATGAAAAACCTGTGTCTAGTAGACTCCAAACTCCTTAAGGAAATGACTAAGTTCATTTAATTTGTCCTATGCATACTTATAAAAATGTCCATTATAGTATACTATTTCCAAACTGTGCTTTTGCTATTACTTGGGGGAGTAAAATAACCAAAAGACATATTTCCTTTCAATTTTCATTCTGCTTCTGGATAAATTTGTTTTAATAATATTGATTTAACCATGTATTTTTGAAGTTTTTATAGAATTTAGTTTCAAGGTCAGATTAAATGTAACCATGCCTAGGGAACAGCCCCTGCTCGTGAAGAGCATTGCATATTCTCAATTTAGTTTAAAGGTAGGCTATTTGTTTTCCTCAGTGGGCTCCATCTCTAGTCTCTCCCTACTTTATCCTTTGCAGCACATAAATTATTATTTTTTTAATATACAAATATTGTCTGTCCTTCCCTTTATTGACTATACGTTGCACATGGAATTAACAGTACTTGACTGTGTGGGTAAATTGGTTGCAAAGGGCTCAGACTACATTCCATCATGTAGTCTATACCTTTGGTTGTTCTCCTTAGTTCTAAACAAATTGTGGAATTTCCTGCCTCTAAGTCTTTATTCAAGCAATTATTCTTGTTTTGAAACAACTTCTCCATTCTTATTCCCAGACCTCTATACCTTCCCATGTATGAACTCTTACATATGCCACTTCCTACAAGAAGTTTTTTTCTGTCCCTCTGGTGGAAATTCACCTCCCTTTCTGCACCTTTGTTTTTGAATTATCAAACTGGAGTGAGTGAGAATTCTTGGAAGGAACCCAGAACCTAGTTCTGGTATTCAGTAAATATATGATGAAGTCAGTAGACTGATTTCATGATATCACTAATTACCAGAAATAAAAACAGAGACAAATTTCTATGTTTTGCCAGGAAGGTCATTCATTTGTCCCAAATCATATGTATTCATCACCAGTGTAGAATTTCTTCCTCAGCCGAGATAGCCCATTAATGCCCTCTCCATTCATAACCTTTTTTATGTTCTTCTCCACAACTGAAATATCATTTCCCCCTTTGTCCATTTATCCAGGTTGAGCCCATCTAGAGTTTGTGCTTTGTTATCTACTTTTATGTGTTTCCTCTTTTATGCATTTGTTTTGTCTTTTCCTACAGAATTCAGAAAAGACATGGCCAATGTAAATGCTTCTTGGGGGATATCAATTGATTTTATAAAGTTTGGTTCTAGAATATATAAAATTCATTTTTTCTTTATTATGTTCCTTTTAAAGACACGATCAGTTTTTTTTCTGGAAAACAAACCTACATACCAGCATTGGAAGGCTGGCAACTACATAGTAATATACTTTCCAGAGAAAGATATCACTATTCTTTGGGATAAAAAGACAACCATTCATATCAAAGTTGGACCACAGTGGAAGGTAGGTCAACTTATGCTCTGAGATGCAGGAAATGAAACTAAGGTTTCCCTTGGATATTTTATGGAAATAAAATTATTGATGTTTTCCTTCAAGAACTAGGTTGTATTTTTGGAATAATAACCCATACTCCTACAAAGCACAACTTTACCAACCAGCATATAGTGTGTGCATACAGTTCTCTTTGTCTTTTGCCTTACAGTATCCAGTTTTCCAAAGCATGGTTATGTGATCTGTTTGCAATGTAATTAGATTCATTTGTCTTAGTTCACATTCCATATTTCCCTGCACATTCTGTAACTATTTTTAAGTTTATATACAGAAAAACTTACTTTTATGGTATAAAGTTCTATGAATTTTGCAAATGCATAAAGCCATGTATCCATTACCTCAGATCTCTATATAAGAGACCAATCAACCCAAAATTCCCTCACATTATCCCTTTATTATCAACTCCTACTTCTAACCCCTAACCCCTAACCCCTGGCAACCACTGATCTATTTTCCATCCCTATCATTTTCCAGATATCATATGAATGGAATCATATAATATGTAGCTTTTTGTGTCTCCTTTGACTTGGCAAAAGACATTTAAGATTCATCCACATTGTCATATGAATTAATAGTTTGTTCCTTTTTATTGCTGCATGGTATTCTGTTGTGTGACTGCACTACAGTTTATTTATCCATTCATAGCTTGAAGATCCAGTCTGGGTTTAGTTATAATTTTTGTAATTCATAAAAAGGGAAATGTTAGCTTGTGTATATGGTAAAAGCATAATTAAAAAAAAAATCCATGGAATACACAGTGTACCCTAAGTTAAATCATGGACTTTAATTACTATTACAATTATAAAAATGTGCTATCATCAATTGTAATAAATGTTGCACACCAATGCATTGTGTTGTTGGTGGGGTGGTATATGGAAATCCTATATTTTATGCATGATTGTTCTGGAAAACTATTAACTTCTCTAATAAAGGAAAGAATAGTTTGAAGTATACTTTTGGTTAAATATTGTTATTAAATATTGTTCATTATTTGTTTATTGTTTCAAATATTTTAAAATTGATTACAACCTTTAAATTTATATTTAAATATTTTTTGAAATATTAATATATTTAGCAAAATCCTGTTTTTTTGCAATTGAGATTGAGACTCATAGATATAATCTGTGGCAATTAGAGAAAAATTTAGATAGCAACAACATATTCTCATATTGTATGGAAATATACATTTAAAAAGACTCTAGTGTGCTGTCAGTTTAAGGTGTGATTGTATATTGATGTCATTATTGTTCAACCTTAAGGGGGATTAAGCCCAAAGATCTATATGAGGTGTTTGTGGAAGCTGAAATAATCTTTAGTTTTTGCCATATTTTTTCAACTGACATCTGCCATTCTCCATTGTGTATCTTCCCTTCCCTACAAATTAACAGTCTTTTCTTGCTGCTCCCTCCGCTTTTGTTTGAGCAATGGTGGAAGTTGCCGTTCTCTCTGGTTAGCTGTAGCTTCTAAGAGCTAAATCCCTGTGGTAGGCAGTAATAATCCTAGGGTTACTGTCTGCTTTGCTGGATTCATGTACAGCATCTTTCATAATGAGGGGCTGCATTTCATTTTGCAGTACATGAAGAGAGTGCAACATGTTAAATTCAAGGTTTTAATGAAGAGATCCATTGTTTTTGGAAGATTGTACATTCCTGCACACTAAGTCCTCTTCCTTCAGCTAAGAGTAAAACTTTTCCACTTTATTTTGAGAAAACCCATTGGGCATTGTTGATGTGAATTATAGTAACCATTCCATAACCCATAAGAATCTTTACAAAAATTAGATAAAATCAGAAGCTAGAGTAGAATTTGGATTTCATTGATTGTGTTACATGGTAGCATGATTTATGAATATTAAAGTTAAATTTCTCTTTGAAAGGTAAGTTTGAATATTTTGTCTTTTCAAAGTGTGATTTATAGAAAAATAATTTATCTATATTATTTCAACATTTATAGCATTACAAAACTTAAACATAGGAGGAGGTAAGCCTTTCATCATTAAAAAATGTATATTAAATATATACATCAATTACACACTCACATATATGTATATATACTGTTTGTATTATACTTTTCCAAATTATTTATGTTATTAGGTATATCAATGTAAGATGCTGGTAAATATGGATAAATAAAATTTGGGGGATGGGAATATATTTTTGAGAATTTAAAATAATTCATAAATATAATTAAATTATATCCAAAACCACTTTCATGAAACATATATTTTTTTAACTGTTTGCTGTGGAAATTTTGTAAAAATATTTCCTAAATCTTCCAAAAGTTTTAGTGATTATGAATCCTTAAATGTTAAAGTGAATGTAGAATATTTCATGGTAATTTTCTCTTACTTTAGAACAAATTATCAGGATTGTGTGGAAACTTTGACAAATGTACTTCAAATGATATGACCACATCGAACAACTTGGAAGTGAGAAATGCCCAGGTATTTGGAGATAGCTGGGCATTAGGACAGGTAAGTTAAATATATATATTTTGGAACTAAACAAATATTGCTTTAGTATATTTATTCATTAGAATGCTTTACTCTTATAGGACAATTTACTTAGATAATGTTACTTAAGTAATGTTTGTAGAGTAATTTACAAACTACTTTCACATTTATTTTCTCACTTAATTCTCATGATAAACTTAAAAAGTCGAAGGTATATCTCCATCCTGTAGATGAAGAAATTAAGGCTCAGGGAAGTTAAATGATCTGTCTAATATTATATAACCAGAAAGTAGTAGAGGTGAAATTTAAACTCATCTCTACCAATCTTATGCTTTCTTCACCATAGCAAAATGCTTTATCAATGCATCTATATTTCTAAGGATGATATAACTCTTGCCAACTCAAAGCAATGAATAAGTAAAGGAAGAATTTCCCACCATTTGTTCTCCAGAACACTGTTTCATGCTATGTTATTAGGGTTACATGAAAAATAAAGGTGAGAGGGGAGTTTGTTTTCAACTATGTTTGGGAGAGGTTGAATAAATTAAGTCAGATTACTTTTCTGAAGGATTTCTTGACTCTTAAAATGATATTATATGAGTCTCCAAAGGTGGGATGTGTTTGAAGGATTTTCCAAATATACTGTTTGTATTAGTCAGGGTTCTCTAGGGAAACAGAATCAATAGGAAATATCTGTAAATAGTATGAGACTTTATAAAATTCTCTCATGTGACGTGGAGATGCACAAGTCCAGATTCCACAGGCAGATTGCAAACCAGGGGCTCTGAGGAAAATCTGATGAAGGTCCTTCATGAGTTTCTGGGAGATGCTGGCTGTTTAAAGAAAAGCTGGGAAATTCTCTCTGAATGCTGAAATCACTTCCCCTTTTAAGGCATTCAACTGATTGGATAAAACATCACTCATTGCTGCCGCCAGTCTCCCTGGTTGATGTAGATGTAATCAGCTATCTATGCAGTAAACTCAGATGACTAAAGTCCATAAATGTCCTTGTATTACAATTAGCCGAGTGCTTGCTTGACCAAACAACTGGGAACAATTACCTGGCCAAGTTGACACATTAGCCTAACCATCACACTGATACAGTACCTATGTTTTTATGTTTTTATTCATTCATTCTCAAGGAACTGGTGTTCTGTGGAACACACTTTAAGAAATGCTGGACTAATTCACAAAACAAATCAGATTGGAAATTGGTCTACTCTTTTCTTCTTATTGTTTAAAAACTATTTTTTTCTTTTTAACTGAAAGGAGTATCCCTAACCACAATTTCCTGATTAGTTACTATTTGATTAGTTGCTTATGTACTTGACTAACGTGCCTAATGTCTAAATTTCTTTTAAAAAAATAGAAACTGTGGTAAAAATTTTACTCCATTCAGTAAAATTTGAGCAGTATAGTTCAGAGTGGTATAAATTTTACATTATAAAGATTTCATTTTTTAAAATACACAGAATATCTGCTATATTGAGAGAGACAAAAGCCTTTTACTATATATCTTGCTGCTTTTAAAATTTTTTGGAAAAGCTACTTTACATTTGTTCTGTCTGTAAATGAATTAAAGAATAACTAATTTCAAATCATACTTAAATATTTGAACTAAAATAATTATAAATACCCTAAAATGAGTTTTCTTATTCATATCCAATAGGCAAAGGAAAGCATCAAATCATTTTTTTAAATAGACTAAGTTTTGCTTAGAACTTAATGTTTTCCATGTTTTATAGACATATATATAAAATGCAGCCTCCTCTGGCCTTAGGAATTTAGACTCCAGGTTTAGGTGAGGTAGAAAAAATTAACAATGAAAATACAGTGAGATAAGTGCTTCAACAGAGAAGCACATAAACTGGGGGGTCATGATGGTCAATAGAAGTTTCCTGAAGGTGTCCCTGAGGAAAATATGATAAGATTTGTGGACAAGTGAAGATTATGGGAAAAGAGTATAACAGGGAAAGGAGGGAGAAGCCATTGAGATGGTATCAGGAAGGTTGAAAAGAGCATAGTATCTAAAGGAAATTTCAGAAAGTATAATATGACTATGTGCCTGCTTTGAGGTAGGGGATGACTGGAAAGCAAAGTATAGAGCTTCATGATTCAAGGACCAAATTCTGGAAAAAAGGCCCAAAGACCAGTGTGGAGGCTCTTATAATCTAGCTGGAAACATTGTCAGTGGAGATTTAGAGAATGTATAAATTTGAGAGGTATTAAAGATCAAAATCATCAGTTATCTGTTGAAACATTGCATTGGGAAGGATGAATATCATGACACAAGGAAAGTAGTTGGTGTTCTTTCCCATGGCAGGACAAGAAGAACAATAGGTTTATGGGTGATGGGGGAGAGTGGGGACAGCACAATGACATAAAGTTGAGTATGGGTTGGGTTGTGTTGAGAGAAAATGGCTGAGAGATATTTAGATGGAGATGTCCAGGCTTTAAATTTAGGAGAGAGGTGTGAGATGGAGATACAGATATGGCAATTATTAACATTTTCAGGTTGTTGAAGCCAGGGCAAGTATATAGAATGAGAAAAAGAGATTTGAGGATCAAACTCTGAGGAGCATTGAAATATATGAAAGGGGAGGAAGAAGAGATTGGGTAGCAACCATCAACAAGGTAGGAGGAAATCCAGCAGAAAATGGATCCAGCAAAACCGAAGGAAGAGAGACATAGGAGGGCCACGTATTAAACTGAATCAAAGGTAGAGAAAGGGCAAATGAGATGAAGTATGAAAATTTGGTTTTATATTTATTAATGAAGAGATCTTTGTTGACCTTTCTCAGGGTAGTTTCAAAACGGTGTTGTGGACAAGGCAGAAGTCAAATTGCTGAGCATTTGGGAGGCAAGGCTGTAGAAACTTGAGTACACAGAATTCCTCAGAAGATGGGTAGTGATGGAGAGGAAAGAAGTAAAAATTAAGGGAAAAAGGTTCACTTACTCATGTATTATGCAAATATGTTATGTTTATGAAGAAATGCTATGTTTTAAGACAATTTAAAAATTATTTACCTCCACTCTCTCTCTAAAATTGCCATGATTTTGGTGTTATGTTTAGTTGCTTTCAAAAATAATATATACATTAACTCTGAATTTGCTGAGAGCAGGTGGCTTAGGTAAAGCTTGTCTAAAAGGATAAGAATATATTAGATACAGTTACAGTGGACAGAGTTAAGTACATTACTCTGGTTTCAGATTCAGAAATCACCCCTTAAATAAGTTTCTTTTTCTTTTTCTCTTATTTTTCCCCAACAGTGTGAAACTCCACTTGAAGCAGTTAAACCCTGTGAAGCACATCAAAACAAATTTCCTTATGCCAAAAAGGAATGCTCCATTTTGTACAGCGATATTTTTGCTCCTTGTCGCAATGTGGTAAATTAGCACTTTACTAAACTCTCAAATGCAAAGAGGTATTGCTGTATCTATAATATTGAGATGAACAGGGCAAATAATTCAGCTACCTATTGGCTTAACCATTGTTGGGAGGACAAATTTTTTGTCTCTTTTTCTGTAGAAGTGATGAATTTAGTTGATTTATTCATTTCCCTCACGTTATCTTATTTAACACCTTATAATTGTACATAATTTTTGTAAAAATCTATTTTAATTTATAAAGTATTTTTATATACATCATCTTATGATCAAAGGCAAAATATGAAGTAGTTAACTGGTGTTAACTGTGTAGTTTCTGGGATTGAAGGGCAGGGTCTGACTTTGTGGATATAGAAGAATTGAAATTTGGGTTAAGTTTACTAACTCAGAAAATTATCCAAATACAGTTTATTACATGGTAGTATTCGGCACATTCCTACACTCAGCAGTCCTGCATCCCAAACTCACTTCTTAATTCCTAAAGAGTCACCACTGAGAGTAACTAGCTGCTCGATGCAGGGTGAGCAGATTTCTGCAGGTGAGGCTGTCATTGATTATGTTCATCGGTCTTCAGAGAACATTGCTAAATAGGCTTTATTCTCCTTTTCACAAGGTAGAGTTTAAAAGTATTACTAGTGGTACATTTAAAATAGTTTTAGAAGCACAACCAAAGATGGAATGCAATTTATTTAGAAATGTAACTTAAATTCCTTTGCAACATAATAATTCTAGGGCCCACAAGAAAATTTTTAAAAATTTTCTGTTATAAAGTAGATGTTCATATGTATTCATCAATCTTACATTTATTCTGATAGCTCTTTTATATTACATTTGCCTAGAAAATTCTTTTCTCCTTGAGGCAATACAGAAGTCTAAAATATTGAGAACTCTCTAAGTGCAGTGTTAAACTAATAACAGCAAATTTTGAAAATATACCAATTAATTTTCTTTTAGAGGGCTGAGTTCAGTCAATTGTGGTCAGTAGTTACTGAAATTAAATTATCTTTCCCTTAATTTTCAGATTGATGTTACTTCTTTTGCCAAAAATTGCCATGAAGACACATGTAACTGTAATCTCGGTGGAGATTGTGAATGCTTGTGCACAAGTATAGCAGCGTATGCACACAAATGTTGTCAGGAAGGGGTCTCGATTCACTGGAGGCCATCTACGATTTGTTGTGAGTACTCAGAACATTATTAGATGGGAACCGTACACGGAGATCCACATTAATTGTTGTTTTATCAAAGAACACTAAAAATCGAATTTACTCAAGACACCTAATTTTTATATTCTTTTGGCAATGCAAATAAATTGTAGAATAGCAAGAGGATGAGGAAAAAGAAGAATTTGTGATAATTTTTCTGCTGTATGTTTGCTGTCACTGTAGTGTTTGAGTTATAAATTATTTATAAACCCTCCTGAGGGAAATTGTTTATGACTCCAATCCTCCTATGCATATGCAGTTTTACCATTCTGCTAAGAAATTATTTTTCAAAAAGTCATCTTGGATTTGTTTTCAAGTTTGACTCTTTAAATTTTTACTTATATAGCTGGTAAGTCATCGGAAGAACAGCTTACGATTTTAACACCATCAGTTGACATTTCCAAATTGGCAGGTATATTTGTCAAAGTGTAAAATAACTTTTAAAATCTAGTTAATTAAAATACATTGCTCTTAAGGAACCCCCCTTTCCCCTAAGGAACTTTGGAAGTTCCCAAATATTGATGTTAGTCTATATTCTTTCATTTTGTCACTGATAATAACTATATGTCCATATTTTGTACACATTTAGGTAAGTGATCTATTTATCATAGAGCTTAATATTTCTTTATTCTTTTTTTTCCTTTTAGCCCTTGATTGTGAATATTACAATGAAGGTATGTGAAGTTTTAATAAAGAATATTACTATAGGATTCTATTAGATGCATTTTCACATTAAAAGTCTTTGAACAACTTGTGGTTAGTTAAATAAAAATCTAGACCAAAAATATTTTCTGTTCTGGATTTTATGTATACAGACACACACAGTCACGCCTGCCTACTCACACATATCACATCAATTGTTTGATTCCATGCTTAAAGGCTCATTGAAAGTCTAATAATAATACCAGTAATAAGATAATACTTTAATTTTATTGTGTTAACTATTTTATATCATTTCATAAACTGTATCATACAATTTAATGTCAAAATATGCCTGTAAGGTATTATTATTGTTATTAATATTTTAAAGAAGAGAAAAATGAGGCACAAAGAGGTTAAACAAATTGGCCAAATTCAGATAACCAATATGTGGCTAACTGGGATTTGAAAACAACCTACCTTCAGAGTCAATGAGCTACACTGCCTAGTATTTAGTTAACACATCCTAGACTTGTGGTGACCACCATACATTGTTTGCCATATGTTCCAAATAAGGTACACAGACAACAATATAAGCAAAGGCTCTGATAATTTTCTCACTTAAAAAGTCCTACCTCACACAGTTCTCCTGTGAAAATCTCCATCTGTGTCTTTTTACTTTTTGGCCTTCCTTCTGCAAACCCTTGGACCTGGAAGTAGAATTTTCTGTGCATACTGAATTTCTACCTCTTGCTATATATTAATTTGGAGGCATAATTTTTTTTCCTGTTACCAAGTCTGCTGCAATTCTAGCGATGGTTCTTTTTCTGATGAGTTATGTAATTCTTCAAACCAGTTCTAGTTTCATTTGTAGTACTGTATCGGTAATATTCAGAGAGTGGACACAGGATAGTTGGTCTTCATGCAACATTGCTAGACTGATCAGGATAAGAGGGAATAGTGTCAACCTGTCAAGAGGGGTAAACGTTTGTAGAAGTAATGCAATACTAAAGAGAAACAGAAGTCTGAAGGGGAATATAGAATTGTGGAGACTGTTGATAGTAATAACAAAAATAAAATGATTTAAAATGATTATTCTTAATTTCATTCCAAATAAATCCACAGCTATTTGTTGAGTATTTATTTACCAAATGGTGGGCACTATGTCACCAAGCTATTCAAGTTATTTAAAGCTACTATAGAAATAAATAATTATGATTCTATAGGGGAAAATAAAAAAATAGTTGAGAAAATTCTGAGGTTACTGCTGAGATTATTTCAATAATTCTCAGCACAAAGATTAACTATAACATCTTCACATTCATTTTTATGGTGTTTTTTTTTTTTTT
>PVKH010039084.1:0-11227 GCA_004027955.1 Chaetophractus vellerosus | reverse complement strand
TGAAGGGAGCTGCACAGGTGCATGGATGTGAGTGTGCATGCAGAGGTGAGCGGGCTTGTGTCCTCCGGCTGGGGACCAGGGTTGGCCCGGTGAGCATCTTTTGTTCTTGGCTCTCTGAGTGCTGGGAGCAGCCGGAAAGCCCACACACCAGCCCAAAGAAGCTGCCTCTCTTTAGCGTCAAGATCTGAAGCTTTTGTCTGTGAGCTCAGTGAAGAGGGAAACTGTTGGTGGTGTCCTCCTATACACACTAATGTCCCAGTTCCAAAATAGTTTGGGGAAAAGGCTCCTTTTCAGCTGACCAGCTGCCTGTGGACCACATTGTAATCCAAGGTTTTCGCTAAACGAAAGCATCCAGGGCCATGTGAGTCTGTCCCCATAGATACCAAGAAGAAAGGTGTAAGAGAAGAGTGGCTGAACAAGGGAGAGACAAAAGCAGCGTGGTAGATTACAGAGACTAAGTCAAACAAAGACTGAGACATGTGCTTTGGTAAAAGCATGGGGAAGGCAGTCATTCCCTTGCTTTGTCACTGCAAGTTCAAGTTACCTACAATAGAAATAAAAAAAAAAACAGACTGAGCCTAAGCCTGACCCTTTTGTAAGAACTGAAATGAGAGGCATTTCTTCCCGTCATTAATATAAGTCCTACAGTTCCTCTTATGTCTAAATGAAACCAAGCCGGTGGTGTCTGTAGCAGTCCTGATAGATGCAAACTGAGTAAATGATGACCACTCAAACATTTATCACGGAAAACAAAAAAGGATCACAGCGTTGAACGAAGTATGAGGTCTTCCCCTCCGTCCCCACCCCAGGACCGACAGGGATCCCCGCATCATCCCTTTATTTCTACAACAGTCACCAGCCCGTGCCCATTTCTCTCTTAGCAACACAAAGAAGTAAATTGAGGTCATTTTCATGATTTAAGCAAAACTTCCCTTTCCATTTGAATTGCTGAGATATTTAAGGCAAACACAGATCTAAAGAAAAAATTAAATAGCAGAATTTGAGTTTGGGAACTCATTAAAAAAACAGTGAGACTTCCTGTATTGTATCAATTATAAACAATTTGGAGGAAAGAGAAGTTGCTTTTTTCTTTTAAAGAAATTATCTGGAAACTGACCCAGGTCTCTGCTTCCTCTTCTTAGATGAGATCTGGATAAGCTGTGTTAAACACAGCCACCCCTATTGGATGGGTTTTAGATGATAAAACTGGGAGAGGAAACCTTGAAGTCCCAACCTTGCCCTCAGGCTAGTCTCTGACCAGCCTTGCCTCTGAGAAGTCAGTTCAGCTCTCTAAGACTTAGAGGCATTAGGATATATATATATTTTTTTTTTCCACTGAAATGGAGCCAACCCCCCTTTGCCACTTGTCTAGTTTATAGGAATGCTCTAAAAATTAATATTCACTGTGAAACCAGGAGATCCTCAGAGGAATGATGCTATCTCAATATGAAGTATTATCCGTCTTGCTTTGCCTGCCACTCCGAGTTGGCATTGATATATTGTTGAGAATCTTCCTAAAAATCCCCTCTCTTTTTCTGACCCCTATGGCCAGCAATGATGGGAAAGGGTGTACTGTACTAAATTCAAGAAAGGAATACTTTTGCCTGTCCATCGTCTCAGTCAATAGAGTTTAAAGTGACTGTGATCATTTTAAGTGGTTCGATGAATCTATGAACTATGCATGATTGCAAAAGCTTCTGTTGCTGCCAATCTTATCCTTTCTTGTCTAGGTTTTGCTTTGGGTTTAGATTGGTATAGAGAAGAAGGTGGAGATTTGAATTTTAGGGATTTGGGGAGTTGAGTCATGCTAGGGAGCTATGCGTTTTTACTCACTGACCGTTTATTGAATCTATCCCCACCCTTTCCATTCCTAATACCCTACCCTGATTGGGCTCTTACTATCTTCTTCCCTGGATGTCTAAAGCAGCCTTAACTGGTCGGCCTGTCCCCAGTCTTTTCTGCTAAACTCTTCTCCCCACAGCTGCTAAGAATCCATCCAGAAGGCAGGCTTTGCCAAGCCAGTGTCCTATGATACACACTTTGGACCCCTTCTCCCCTTCATTGCCCACACCCCCAGGGTGGGATGCCTTTCTTCTGAGTTTTCACCTTTGTGAGACCCTGGGCACGGCTGTAGCCTTAGCTTGATGTGTAATGTTATATGAGTCTTTATAGACTTTTGTCTCCTCCAGCAGATGGGCGACTCTCTGATGAGAGGAAGGATGTCTTTTTCACCTCAGTATCTTCTGCAATACCTGGCTCAAGAAAAGATCCAATAAACAGTTAACTACACATTTCTTAAGTAGCTCCTATGTGTAACACACTGCTAGGTGTTTGAAGAAAGTTTTTAATACTAAGCCTTTCGATGAGAAAAACGGTGTGATAAGTCTGTCAATGTATACGTAAGAAAATTTCTTCATTTTCCTATAAATGCATTGTTTCAGTTTCCTGGCTGCTAAAATAAATACCATGTATTGGATTGGCTCATGGTTTCGAGGCTAGGAGAAGTCCAAAATCGAGGCATCATCCATTCTGGGGCTGGCTGCTGGCGGTCCTTGGCTTTTCTGCCACACAGCAGTGCATGTGGAGGCTTCTCCTGGCTTCTCTGGGTTCCGTTGAATTTCATGCTGCTTATACAGGACTCCAGTAATAGGATTAAGACCCATCTCGGTTCAGTTGGGCCACACCTTAAATGAAGTCACCTCATCAAAAGGTCCTATTTACAATGGGTTCACACCCACAGGACTGGATTAAGAGTAAGAACATGTTTTTCGGGGGTATGTGTCTCCAAGCCATCACGTGCATGATCCGAGTTTATGCAAATAATTAGCAGTTAGGGGGAAACTCTTTGTCAAAAGCGGCCATCTGGCAGTGTGAAGTCATGGCAGGTTGTTTCTCTTTGCTGCTACCCCTCCAGGGCCAGGTCTTTCTTGTGGCTATGGTCTTGGGCATAAGAGACCTCCCCTTTCTCTGGAGTTTCTCCACCTAGTATTTTGTTGCCAGGGCAACAACCCACTTTCATTCTGGGCTTCCTGCATGGGAGAGGGGAACACTTTACTATAGTGGCATAAAACAATGAGGTTTATTTTAAAAATAAGTTGACAAGGTTAATCATCAGCAAATTATACCTGTTTCACAATTCTGATTTAGTGGTAAGATAACTTATTAGATGTTTCTGGCGGTGTGGAAAAGTTGATTAACTATAAGAATTTGAGGTTTGGTGTATCCTCTGTTTAAATATCTAAATGTGTCTATGTGCCTGTTGTGATCCTGTTTTTCATGAGAAACATATTTTTGTTCTCTTGTGGCAAATCTGTTATCGGGCAATCAAAAGTATCAAAGAGGAAAGCAAAATTTCTAGAAGGAAGGCTGAGTGATCTTGCAAGGTGTGGAAAGCTGCAATAAACAACGATACTAACACCTATCCAGCACTATAACAAATAGAACAAATGTTCAAATCTGTTAAGAGATGATGTTGAGACGTAGTAAGGTAGCATTTAAGTACTTCTGTTGGAATAGAGTCAAGTTAAAAAGATTGCTTGCAAGCTTGCATTTTAAACACCTTTATATGCAGGTGAGCAAGCACAGATAAATATTGTAGAAGCCTAGTTCACTCCTCAGTGTCTGCCGAAGCCTGATAGAGATTCCATGTACCCTGAGAAACATGGATCCCTGAGTCAGCCTCTTTCTAGCTCAGCTCCTCCTCCCTTTCTCCCAGAGTAACGGGGATTCTCGTTCCATTTCTAATGCGAGCTTACTACTGGGCTAAGCCCACGTTCCTTTTGTCTCTTTACTCCAGCAGATTCTCTTTCCTGGTCCCAGCTTTTACTCCTGAGATAGTCTACCCTGTTTTTCTTAAGAGGCAGGTCTCTGCTGAGTTTCAGCACAGAACGGCATGGTCCTCCGCCTCTTGTCTCCTGCTGATGCCTGGCCTCCCCTTTGATCAGACATGCCTTGCAACTCGGGCCCGTTTGTCTTCTCTTGGAGGAGCCAGACAAGATTCTCATTTCCTCACTCACAATCAGCTCACACAGGGCATCATATGCTCAGGCACGGCCATGACGGGGGCAGGGATTTGAATGGTGGGCTTCTCTGTGACAGAGTTGGTCAGTAGACTGTTTTTCTGACAAAAACAAAGGTGATACCATGCTTACTAGGCATCGCTTTCAGCGCCGGCCCTGGCCCTGCTTATGACTGAAGCGTGGCCACAACTGATTGGATTGGGGGAGGCAGGCACTGAATGGGCTGATCCAGTCGGATTTTCATCATTGGGATTCTGAACTAAGAAATCCCAGTAAGACAGTGAACAGTGGGAGGTTGGCACCGCCATGATGGACCATGCCAAGGCTGAAGGAATGAGGGAGCAGCAACTCTGAGTGAGTAGGAGCAATTAGGTAGGGGAAGGCAACACAGAGCCTAAGGACAGAGTTAGCTCGATGGTCAGTAGCCCAAAGAGAACAGAACAGACACACACAGAAAGGAACAAAAACACAGACACAGAGAGAGAAAGGCAGAGGGAAGGAGGGTGGAAGGAAAAGGAGAGAGAGATGGGGGCTGTGGAGAGAAAGAGAATCCCTAAGTGGATTCCTTTCCTGGCAACTTCGCAGTTCCATTCAAGTTCCCGTGAGGTACCCCAGGCTAGTACTTAAAGGAGCATGTTTCAGAGTCAGCCTGCCTCAGTTCAAATCCTGGCTCAACCCTTACTAGAGTTTGGGCAAGGCACTTAGTTTCTCTGTACTTTCGTTTCCTTTCCTGTAAAATGGGAATAAGTGTAGTATCTCGCTCACAGGTATGTTGTGAGGAACGAGTGAACTAACACATGGAAAAGTACTTATAAAAGGCCACCCCGTGTGGCCACCCCCATCCAAGTTGGACACATTATGATCAGAACGGCTTACCAATGACACCCTGATAGGACTTTCCAAATTTTTTAAAATAAAAAAAAAAAAAGTTGGATTTTGTTTTGGACTTTGTTTAGGATAAGAAGAGAGGCAAAGTGTATGCCTTGTGGGAACAAAAATGGGCAGAGTGAGAAGAGGAGGCTTTCAAAGTGTGTACATTGTCAAAACAAATGATTTCTAATTTGGGCCAACAGCGTGAGGGAGTTGCACTTCCCCTTCCTTCAGTACTACTTCTTGGGGTGAAACGCCACATGGGCCGTGCTTTTCTATATGGAAGCTCTGCTCACTACTTCTGTATTGAATAAACACTTTCAGTTTTTGCTTCCCTCAGATGTGTTCTGTCTTATTTATTCCTTGAAGCTTGGCAGCCTTCTCTCCTCCCCTTCTTGGCAAAGTGGGGTTCCTGCAGCATCAACCGCCACCTGACAGCACTTAACCTGTGTAATTTTGTAGGTGTTTTCACAGGTGTTGGTCCATAAGCCATTCCATTCTCAAACACGGAGAACAAAGCCCAGGGAGGTGGCCCCAGTGGCTACCATAATCCTGATAATCTCCAGAAATCTATTTTGCCTTTTGCACACGGGGAAAGGAGACCCCAGCGAACAGACGGTATTGAAGACCCTGTGGTTCCCTTCTGGCATACCAGCTTACATTTGACAAGTGAGTATGGAAATGACTCGTGGGGTTGCCAGGTCGACGATGGGCTTAATGATGATTTGCTGGTAATGGGGGTATTTTTAAAGCAAGCACAATGGCTTTAAAAATGGTGAATCATGCTTTCATTGCTTAACACTATCACCTCTTGGCTTTCATAATCTCATTTTCTCTTGATTTTCCTTCTGTACTGGTCTCTTGCTCAGAATCTTCTGCTAGACATTCAAATGTGGATTGGTCCCAGGACCTGGCCCTTGCCTCCTTTTCTACACTATCCTACATCCTTTCTTTTGGGAATCTCACCCAGTTCCTGCCTTTAAATATTATCATTAGGCTAATGACTTTCAAATTTTTCTCTCTATATCTCCAGCCCTGATCCATCCCTCGAAATTCATAACTCATATTTCTTTTTGTTGTTGTTGTTACATATCCCCCCCTTTCTGCTTGTTCTTGCTGTGTTTGTTTTTTTTTTTTTTTTTGCATTCTTCTGTGTCTGCTCTGTCTCCCCCCGCTGCGGCGATGCGCCAAGTCAGCTCACCACGCAGGCGGCTTGCCCCGCTCGTGGGCGGCTCTGCTCTGCTCGTGGGTGACTTGCCCTGCCTGTGGCGGCTTTGCCCTGCCCATGGCAGCTTTTATGCCGTGCCCACGGCAGCTCTGCCCCACCCATGGCGGCTTGCCCTCTCAAGGTGGTCTGCCCGCTCAGAGAGGCCCCAGGAACCAAACCCAGGGCCTCCCATGTGGTGAACCAGCGCCCTATCCACTGGGCTACAGCCGGTCCCCCATAACTCATATTTCTAATTACATGTTACCCTCTTATCATATTCCTTTGGATGTTCAATAGACATCTCAAACTTACAATGTCTAGAACTGAAATCTTGATTTTCCTCCCCTAAGTATGCACCTTCTCTAGTTTACATGGCCCCTCCATGATTCCATGGCTCAGTAAAAATGTAGGAATCCTCCTTGATGCCTTACTCTCCCTCACCACTCTCCCACATTCGATGTAGCTGCAAGTCCTGTTGGATCTTCCTTGAAGATGTGTCGGCATCTGTTCATTTCTCACCATCTCCATTGCTACCATGGCAGCTCAGACCACGGGCATCTCTTACTGGAAGACTCCATAGTCTCCTATCCCACTTCCCTTCCCGATGCTGGTGTTCAGATTAATGTAAATCAGATCTTTTCTCCTCTTTACTTAAATCCTCCAAAGGCTCCTCATTATACTGAGAGTAAAATACACGCTCCCTTCTCTGACCCAATGTCTTATCATTTTCCGGCCACTGCCTACCTCTTTCCCACTCACCCTATAAAGCCCTCCAAGCTGCCTCCTGCCTCAGGGCTCTCACTAGTTGTGTTCTCTTTCTAGAAAGCTCTTCTTTCAGTTGGCTTAATTCTTTCTTGTCTTTTGGCCTCAGCTCACATTTTATTTGCCCAGAGAGGTTCTCTCTGACTACTATGCCTCCCCCACCCCTCATTTACTTCCTGTCAACAGCTTCCTGATTCTTTTAACCCTAGTACTTATCACTATCTGGTATCTTTCTATTCATTTGCTGTCTGTCTCCTCCCAGTAGATTATAAACTCTATAAGACCAGGTACATTGTCCTACTTGTTCAGCTCATATCTCCAGGGCTTGAAGCAGTATCTGCCATACATTAAGCATCAACACATATTTGTTGAATGAATGAACACAGAATTCCTGGGCAAGAAAAGTGAAAGGAATTTACAGTTAGAATGTATTTGATATGGCAGGCATGGTTCAAGGACTCCTTTTGATCTTCATGTAATCCCTTAGGTATTATCCCCATTTTACGGATGAGAAAATCGAGGCTTTGCAAGACTAAATATGGAGACTATTGCAATGTTCATAAATTATAGAGCAGAAGTTCTACCTGGTTTCCACAAATTTCCTACAATGATACAAGCTGGGGTGGGGGAGATAAGCTCATAATACATCTAATGTTTTAGAAAGAAGAGTGTAAACAAGTTACTGAAAAGTATTGAGAACAATGTTTAGTCCCCAACCAACTAGGGAAGATACCTTTTTTCAACTTGATCTTCCCAAAGCAGGAAAAATTAATTGATTTTCATGGTAAAAGGCATGCTGGGGGCAGGTGATCTGAAAGAGAAGAAACTTCCAAATTTTAATGAGAGAAAGGAAGTTATAAAAGGACAAAACGGTGGAATATTTTTATTACACTGTTTTGGGATTCAGGACCAAGAGGACTGCGAGTCCGGATTGAAGGTGACACGAGTGGTTTCCCGAGGCGCTCTGTGCCTGGCACAGTGCTGTCCCGGCACAGCGGCGTGGTGGAGGTGCTCAGCAATATTTGCTGAATGGAAGGAGGAAGAGAATTAAAGTGTGCAAGACTATGAATCCTCCTGCACAGACATTCTTTCCCTTCCCCATGAGCCAAGGATGGGGAGGGGGAGACTTCCTGTGGTAGATGGCTGGGAACCAGTCAAGATTCCTCCTCAGGATGCACGGGCAAGCCCCCGCACTCCCCTACCTGTGTCTGTCCTCATCCCCTCCACACCCACTGACCCCTTTTGTGTCTGTGAGGGAGTGAAGGCTTACCACTTACTTTGAAAAGATGACCAACTCTCTCTCCTATTACACTCTACTGGCCCGGCATCAGTCTTTTGTTGGTCATACTTAGGTTCGGGGAGAGCATGATTTAATCCGCAATGACCTGCATTCTTGGTGATAACGAGCTATAAAGAATGGGGTCCCGTTGTAATTTATTTCAATAAATTTCAAATTCTGTATAGAAATACTAGGAATAATTTCATGTAGACAAGAAATTAAAAAAGGAATGTATGAGATCTTTACATTCCCAAGGAAATAATTCAAGTACCAAAAGAAGAAACTAAATTTAGGTAATAGGAAACCAAGATGTTTAAAGAAGAGCTGTTGTTTTACAAGAAATGAGATAACCACTTGGAAGGCAATAAAAAGCAGGAAGGGTGCCAGTTTCAGAGAACCAGTGTCATGAACCAGTACAACCATTTATGAACAAAATTATCCAGGTCAAAACAAACTAGGTGATTCAATTACACAGGACATAAAAGACAATAGGGAAAGATCCTTTATACACACCAGCAGAAAATCATCAGGGAAAGGGCTACCTCTTGATTAGTAGGAGAGATGCCAGGATAGATAACACCAAAGTTACATTTCAATGGAAAGTTGCACTAACATTGGAATTGTAGGCTAGGTTCCCCAGGCAACAGACTCTGCAGTAGAGATTTACAAGCAGGTGATTTGGGGGACATGCTCTGGGGAACAGTCCCCACAGGGGAGTGAGAAAGTAGAAAGGGGCAGAAGAGAAGTCAAAATGTGATTCAGCTGCCACAGAGACTGCCGATCCCACAGGGAGCTCTGGAGCTGGGGTGGCCCTTTAGAGATGTCCTGAATTGAGACAAAGGGGTGGGGTCTTGGCACCCCTAGATGGATACATCACTGGATGTGTGCTGCCTGCAGGAAGGGGGCATATCCTCTAGCAAGAGAGCTCCCTTCAGCAATTCCTGGAGAGGGACTGAGCTGGGAGCCATTGCCAGCTCGCACCCTTGGCAGCTGGGGAAACAAGTGCTGAAATCTTGAAGGAGTAGGGGTGGGCGCCCAGATCATGCAGTGCAGTGTCCAGTGGAAGTGGCACCGAGAGGCTGAAAGGAAAGATGGTAGGAAGTTGCTAAACATAAGATATTTTTCTAAACGTGATGCCCTGTTGACTACCAACTTTTGCCTCAGTTGCTCCAATGGCCTTCCTATAGCTCTCTCCATGTTCACACCCAGCCCCCTTTAGACTAAAGGTGGAATAAAATATGAAAACATAAATTTTTAAAAAAACCCTCAATGATTTCCCTTCTCAAGTATTACAAAATCCCAACTCTTTGACATGACCTTTAAGTAGGATGGCCGTATAATTTTTCCTGTAAACTAGAACTCTTTTAGAGTGAAAGTAGACTCTACCAATAATTACACAGGGACACAGGTCTAAACCAGTACTGTTGTTGGCATACTAGGATGTACGGTCACCCTACCTGTAAGGTACTTGATAATATGGTCACCTCTCACCCTCGTCTCACACCCTTTCCAAAGTCCACTCCTATTTGCCTTCTGTTAGGTCTTGGAACAACCTAAACTCCTTCTTGCCTCAGGGTCTTTGCATTTGTCAATTCCTTCTACCTACTCTTTAAGGCTGCCCCTCCTATTTTTATTCTTCAGGTCTCAGCTTAAAATTAACCATGTTCTGTAATTACAATCACTAGATTTTAAGCTTTATAAGGACACAAATCTGTTCTGTTTTGTATACCAGTATATCCCAGGGATTGGTCTAATGCTAGCACGTACATGCTCAGTACTCAATAAATGCAAAGAAGGAAATGAATGAAGAGCTTGGAAATTTATTCTGAGTCAAAAGTTGTGCGTGTGTTGTCATGTGTGTGTGTGTAATTTCAAAGAAATGCCTAAACACCAGCAAAGGACAAACATATCACCTACATTGGGAATTGCAGGCCCGGCTGCTTATCCTCAAAACTTGGTCCTAGAGGGATGCAAAACATTAGACACTCAATTTGCCAACACCTAGAGGATCACAGCCTGCTGGATAATAACCAGCAGTTTAGTGATGAGGAGATAGTGTCAGGACAATCTAATTTCCTTTTAAGGCAGAGGGACCTTCAGCAGAGGCATTTATTAAGTGTCAGCACACAGCCAGGAGAAACCCATCAAAGGTGGAGGGGTTTGTATTTAGCTGTGAAGCATCAGATTTAATATGTGTCTTGACTTCAGCTAAAATCTGATTTTGCTTCCGTGATAATTTCCTTTCACAGGCCGTACAAATATGAGTTCCTTACAGAAGAAGGTGGAGGCAGAATGGTTACAGAGTTAAACTCAGAATAATTAGTAGATGACAAAAAAAGTAATGATTAAAAGGTGACCTTTTGCTCAGGTCAAATGAGGCTAACTTTTCAACTCTCTGACCCCGAAGACCCGACTGTGGCCCAGAAAACAGAATTGTCTCAGATTAGCAGGAGAGTTGTTCTAGCTGTTCATTTGGATTGTTTGGTGGATGGCCTTATTTGAGAGAGGCTCCAGGTGAAATACTGAAAGAACAAACTTTCATATGAATTCATACTCAAGCATCAAAGTCAACCTTTTCAGGGTCATTCCCAGATGTCAGTGCCGGGTATTATAATCTTGACTTTTAGGCACAGACAGCATTTCAGGTCAAGTTGACACAAACTCATCCTGGCATCCAGCCATACAGGCTTTGCATATGTGTGAAATGAATATAAATCAGCTGAAAAATCCCACAATGACAAACACTTTAAAAAGTCTTAAAGGTGAGGTCCTGGAAGATGAGATCCTCAAACACAGTTAAGGGTATGGCTTGTCCCAGCCATGGGGATGGGACAGGATCATGAGAGAGGAGAATCGGATCAGGTTCAGGGCACCCGGCTCAGTGGCAGCACCCGACCCTAAAGACTGACGAGCAAGACAGGACACCAACCCAGAGAAACCTCTGTTTGGGGAATGTAAAAAAAAAAAAAAAATCTCAGGAGGATAAGATGGTCACAGAGAGAATCCATTTTATGTTCTGTGATTTACTGCTGCTCTGAGAAGGGCAAAGGGCATTTGAATGTTTGCTAGATTCAATGGTCACAGGAAGGT
>PVKH010039083.1:0-11231 GCA_004027955.1 Chaetophractus vellerosus | reverse complement strand
CCTTCCTCTCCCCACTGCCAGCATCCATGCACTAAGGGTAATTTTGAAAGCAGTCACTGCACTGCTAGCAAGTACTATGTTGGGTCTCACATGGAGCAACTTAGACACAACAAAAACCAAAATCCTGAGCCTCTCATCCTCCACTCTTCCCCAAGCCGGCTTCAAATACGTCACATGGCTTACATATACTATGCACTTTTAACACTGGCTTAAATTTCTGTCTTTGAAAGTAGATATCATCTACCATAGCAGAAACAATTTATGCTAAATAGAAAGTACGTTTTATAATTTATTTTACATGTACGAGGGATCTTTATTCCAGGCTGGGGCAGGCTAAAAAAATTAAGTACTTAATCGAAAGCTGACTTGTTTCTTTCCTGAACAAATTTTAATAAAAATGCATATACTATTAATGATTTTGATTCCAAAGTCTAGCATACTCCTTTCTTCCCACCTCTTAAATACATACACATGCACACACACTCACATAATTTCCTCACTATAGAATAATGCACTCTTCATAGACTATTTGGAAAAATCTCACACACAGAGAGAACACTGTAATTTCACCATCCAGTTTTTGTCCACCTAATTTTGAGAAATTTAAAATGTATATATTTCCACTGCTAAGCCTGTACTACTTAAGAAATAAAACTGGGGTTATGTGTAAAGCTTAATTCTTTAGAGAAATGTGCATGATTCCTTAATACATGTTGGGGAAATACAGATAAAAAGTTAAAGTACATTCTACTAGGTCCTCTTTATTTATAGCCAAATGCCAAAGTTCTGGTCCCCATGCTGAATTTTGGGGAAAGCATAGCAAAAAGCTGGGCTGTGCTTCAGCCTCCAGAGCTCCCGATAGCAATAGAAATCCCCAGGGACAAAAGCTAAACATTTGGCCATTTTAGTTATTCTCTAATAAACCCTCTTTATGCTGAAATGTTGATTTTATTTTGTCTGTCTGTTTTTCCTTTCCTTCATCCCTGACATTCTTTTCCTTTTATGGCTAATAGCAGGAAGGAGGGGGAAAAAAACAACAAACCTTTCAGTTAAGAATCTGAAAGCCCATAAATTCAATCGCAAAATGTTAACTCAATAATCCCCAAAAGTTTATTAGAGTATAAGAATTTTTTTTAAGATAAAAAAAAATGAGACATAGAAGAGCAATACATTTTCTTACCTACATTTATTCAACAAATATATATGTAGCATATACTATTTGTTTATGTGTTGTGTGTGTGTATACTATCCAAGCCATTATCCTACCCAGTGCCACTGGAAATGACAAAAATGTGGATAGGAGTGTACTTTGTGTGGAAGGACAAGAGAGAGTGGAAAAGGTGAGCGTGAACTGCTGTAATCCAATGTAAACTGTGGCTGCCTGCTGATGAGTAGTACAAAGTGCTGTGGGAGTTTAGACCAGAAGTAGGCAAACTAAGGCCCACAGGCCAAATCCAGCTCACAGCCTGTTTTTGTACTGCCCATAAGCTGGGAATGTTTTTTACATTTTAAAATGACTGAAAAAAAATCAAAAGAGAAATAATATTTTGTGACACATGGTGATTATATGACACTCAAATTTCAGGTATGTAAATAAAGTTTTATTGGAACACTGCTGTGCTCATTGGTTTACATACTGTCTATGCTTTTGTGCTACAGTGGCAGAATTGAGAAGTTGTACAGGGACTGTATGGCCTGAAAAACCTAAACTATTTATTATCTGGTCTTTTACAGAAAAAATATGCCAACCCCTGGTTTAGAAGGAGACGTCTATTCTGCCCAGGATCATTATGCAGGAAGTGAAGTGACACAACTACTTTACTTTTCTATAGCCCTTCATATCTCATTTGATCCTCCTAGCGGCCCTGTGTGAGAAGAGATAGGAAGGATAGACATCATCATAGCCCCTGCTTTACAGCAGAAGTTGAGGCTCAGTCCAGTCCAGAGACTTGCTCATTGTAGGTGTCTAAAACGGCAGCGCCATGTTCCAACATGTTCCAAGCCCTCTCCGCCCCATGGTGCCATTGCCAAGAATGGAGAGAAGTCGGTGCAGCGGGAACACACACAGACATCCCACATGGGACAAGGTCATCATAAACAACAGAGTCCAGCAGGGAGGGGAGGAGGCTGCCGCTGGGCCACAGGTCTTCTGTAGGTGGAGGACAACGGGAACTTCAGCACCAGGGTCTGTCTAGGTCTGTTCCTATCCTTCAACCTGAGGCAAGTCCCCTCCCTGTCCCTTAGCCACTGAGAGAACTTCTGAAAGCCTCAAAGCCCTGTCTGCAATATAAATTATCTCCTAGTGTGGCTATAAAGATAAATGAGAAAATTATGAGGAGTGAGTTAACTGTGTTCAGTCCTTAGCACAATGTCTGTACATCATAATTCTAACTATTGTTGTTATCTTTATTCATTGGATGGGGAACCTGCTGAGCTTTATAGAAATGAATCAATATGTACTTAAATAGAAAGCCATAAAGGACGCAATCATATCTGAACATAAGATTAGGCTAGATTTTCATACTACCCAACACTATGGAAACATTCCATTTATGCAATAAATTCTAGCTCCTTTAGGACCAAACTCCCCTGGGAATGTGCTCAGGGAAAAAAACAAACAAACAACAACAACAAAAAAAAAAAAACCCACAACGTTGCATGTTTAAATTATTTGTAAGAGGAGTAATTGTCAAAAATATTTTCACATCTGGGAAGAAATATATTAGGTTGCAATTTAGAACTAAGTAATTGAACTGACCATCCAGAATTCTAGGGACTTGGGGGCAGCAGCTATGGAGAGATGGAAGTGAGAAGGACAGGAAATTACTGTGTGGGGTGATTACCAGTCCTTTGAGTAATCAGTCCAGCAAAGAGATAGGGGCCAGTGACTTGGCGTGCTTTACACACCCCAGGAAAGTCACTAGACTTAAGAACTAATCCATTCATCTTATGGTACTTTCCATATTTTCCATTTTCCACTTTTAATAACTTCTTCTTTTTAGAAATGTCTATTTAAAAATAAACTTTCCCTTAAGGGAACACCACCAAATATACAAATATACTGATGATTTAGGACAAATGAAAAAAACTTGACATGGAGTTATTTCATACTATAAGAAAATAAGCACTCTTCTGATTGATATAATACAATAAAGCAAGGTCTTTATAAAACTGCATGTCAGAATCCATTAGTGTTTAATTCATTTATTTAGTGGTTGGCAACCAGCATTTTAAAAATGTAGATTAGAGTAAAACAGAACAGAAAATAACAGAGTATATCACTTATAATAAAGATAAGGCATTGCTGAGTGAAAATTTTCCTTCAGCGATATGTTCCTGTGTGTGTTGACACACTCTCCTCTATGTTGCTGGACTATGATATAAACTGTATTCTTACTGTGGGTCATGGACAAAAAGTTTAAAAGCCATTGCAATACAGTATGAGCCACTTTAGGGAAATCCAGTATAAAAATGCTCATTCATTGACTTGCCAAATTAGGAGGTAATTATCCCCATTAAATGGAATTTCTTTAAATGACATTTCAAATATGCTACAATTTACAAAAAAAAAGATTCATACACAACTTGTCAAGTACATCTCATCTTTAAAATGAGGTGTAATTGTTAATGAATTCAGAATTGACCTAAAGATAAAATTTTACCAAAAGTGGGAAACATAGATGATTACATTGCTTGGATTGATGGTTCATCAACTCCTTTATGAAATAAACCATTGCTATATTTTTCCACACTACCTGTACATTAATTAATACACCATGGAACAGAAGCAGAAGAGGCTGAAGAGGGAATTCAGTGGGCAGGGACCATTTTACCACCACCAAGTCCAGCAACAATCACTTTACATACATAAAAATAAGATGAGATTTCTAATCTCCCACAAAGCCATATTTCAGAAAAGAGAAACTCACAAAGTCTCCCATATTATGGAGCATTCTCTCAATTACTTTCTTCTGAATGCCAAAAAGCAAAAAGCCTATTATCTCCAAGTTAGTAGGAATTGAAAGTTAAGCAATTCCTTAATGCTGGCTGTGATGTCAACTTACTTTAAAGGGAGGAACCATGTCAAAATATTACCTGGTAAGAGTGCAGCTTTCATGGAAAGGTGTGTTTGAGAGATTGCTTGGCAACTATTGGAGAAGGTAGCCTGAAAAGACCTCAGTCAATACTAGGTTGGGATGCTTATGGAGGCCATATGATTGAAATAGCATAAACAAAATGAGTGAATGAGTAAAGGAGACCAAGATTTTAACAGCAATTTAAGTAAATATTCCTGGATTGGATGTCCTTACACAAGCCACACAGAAGTGGTTGGGTTGTAGGGATCATGAATATACACCCATGGGAAGAAAGAGTAAAAACAAAAGGTCTTATGTTATGTGAAATAAAGTTTGTAGTGGCAGCATCATACGGGAATTTAAGAATTATTATATCTCAAACAATTTAGATGGAAATGAATATGCTTTGATGCCAAAAGTGGCCTAATAATGACAAAGACACTGAAGTCAAAGAAGCATATAAAATGTTTGAATAAAGTTATTTCATAAAATGTGAGTAGAAGGATGATCGTGATGGTAGCACAACATTATGAGTACAATATACAGCACCAAAATATATATCTGAATATGATTAAAAGGGGAAATAGTAGATTATATATATGGGAACAGAATACAAATTTTTTTTAAAAAATCTATGGAACTACACTACACAAACAGTGATCCCTAAGTTAAACCATGGACTTTAATTAAGAGTATAATAATAAAAATATGCTACTATCAATTTTAACAAATGTTCCACACCAATGCAAGGTATTGTTGCTGGGGTGGTATGTGTGAATCCTGTATTTTATGCATGATTGTCCTGTAAAACCACAACTTCTCTAAACAAGGGGGAAAAAATTTTTTTAAAGAAGCATGTGAAATGTTTGAATAAAATTATTTCCTAAAACGTGAATGGAAGGATGCTCTATTTCTAAATTATTAATTTCATATAAAGTGATTTAAAATATGTAAGTAAATTGATAAATCAAATATAAGTTAACATTTCACTCTTTATCTATATTCCTAAAAAATGCATATTCAAGTTAACCTAAACCTTTGTTCAAACCTTCTCGTTGGAAAACAGGAGAGCACTTCACATTTAAGGTACCTTATACGTGGGCATATATGATAATCTACAACCCAGATAACTAAGTATTGTCAACAACTGGCTAGTGAGTGAACTGAAAGGCAGGCAGCTGTTGCAGTATATTAAAATCCCTAAAGTAAAATACCAATAACTGCTATCAAACTTAAAAAAAAATTATGATATCTCTTTGGCCATATTGATGCCCTGCCCCATTCCTCTCAGCCCATTCCTGATTTCATCTATAGCTGTAGTGTACAGTTCTCATACATACTGATAGCCCCCTAGCTCTCCTGCATGCCCTACAACTCTGCTTCTCTGCCCATGGGCTTCTCTGGTGCCTCCGGAGCTTTCTCAGGCTAACAGCAGCAGCCCTGAAGTGCTGGGAAGTTAAGATGCCCAGAAATAACCCTCAACCAAAGAGGAGCAGGAATTGGTGGATAAATATCCATTTCCCATCCCTTGGTGAACATTTTTTTTTAAATTTTTCTTTTTTTATTTTTAAAGATGCTTTAGATTACATAAATGTTACATCAAAAATATAGAGAATTCCCATATACCCAAACCCCTTCCCCTCCCACATTTTCCCCCATTAACAACTTCTTTCATTAGTGTGGTACATTTGTTACAATTGATGAACACATATTGAAGCACTGTTACTAACCATGGACTACAGTTTACACTTTGCACTGTACAATTTCATAGGCTTTGACAAAATGTGGCCTGTATCTGTCATTGCAATGTCATGCAGGACAATCTTCAAGAACAATTCTAGGGCACATCCTACACAATACCTCAAGGGTTCCCCAGCAGGACTGAACTTCAATTGCCCCCAGTGGTAACCTGCTCATTCATCCACCTCTTACTGGCTTTCCTCTCTTCCCTGACACGTCTTCTCCACTCTCTCACTTACGCTTCCTGGGATCACCTCCCAAATAAACCACCCAGACCAAATCCTTGTCTCACAGTCTGCCCACATAAACTAGTTTGGCATCATGTGGTGATTTTGTGTTTTCTTTGAAAACTGCTGTCTATAGGATCAAGGTTAGAAGAGCCTTTCGTCATTCTTTACACCTGACTTACTTTAAATCTTTGAAAATGCCTGATCCATTCTTTTCAGCAAGTTTTTAACCATCTCCTACTAATGCAAAGAGTACTGTGTTTGTGTAGAAGACTCAGATGAACAAAACACAGATCTAGCCTCAGGGACCTTATGCTCAAGAAGTAGACACGAGGGAGCTGGATGTGGCTCAAGTGCCTGAGTGCCCACCTCCCACATGGGAGGTCCCGGGTTTGGTTCCCATGCCTCGTGAAAAAAACAAACAACAAACAAAAACACCAACTCAGGGGATCTGATGTGGTTCAGTGGTTGAGTACTGGCTTCCCACATATGAGATCCTGGATTCAATCTCTGGCCCCCGGTACTTCAAAAATAAAAAAAAAAAGGGGGTGGGGGTGGGCATGAAACATGGAGGAAGAAAAGAATCCTAACATCAAGAGATACAAATTTACATTCCCCAGTGAGAAATTTATGCTCCCCAGTGCGACAGAGTTGGACTCATTTGTGGTTTCCCTACACATTGCTCTTCTGTCCCTTCTATTTGAACCTATAGTTAGTACTAGAATTGATAAGTGTATGTCCAAGGGACTTACATCTTTGGGCTGTCCATGTGTCAATTGGGCCATTAATCTCAAGAGTTGCAACAGCTACTCTCCAGTTCATTGGACTCAGGACAACTAACAAGGAGATGATGATGGACAATGCCCATCCCAAGGAACAGAGAGAGTCTGCAACTGCAAGCAAGATAGTCCCATGCATCTGCCCCATGGGATCTAAGCCCCCTCTCAATTAGAGGTGGAGTGGGCATCACCATCCCAGAATCCTTGGGACTGGGGAATGAATGATGGACTAGAGTAGACTTCCTGTTATTCTACTACAGACTTATTATTCTAGCAATGGAAGAACTTTTATCATTGATATGGTGGCAGTGGCCACCAGAGGTTCTGAGAGGAGGAAGAGGGGAAAAACAGGTGTAACATGGGGGTATTTTTGGAACACTGGAATTGTCCTGAATGACACTGCAATGATGGATACCAGCCATTATATATTTTGTCATAACTTACAAAGTTGTGCAGGACAGAGTGTAAACTATAATGTAAACTATAATCCACACTTAGTGGCAATGTTCCAATATGAGTTCATCAATTATAACAAATGTACCACACTAATGAAGGATGTTGTTAATGCTGGAAAGTATGGGAGGGGTATGGAGTGGGGTATATGGGAATCCCCTATATTTTTTATGTAACATTTATGTAATCTAAAGTATTTTAAAAAGAAAAAGAAAAAATAATAAGAAAAAAAGGATAATAATAATAATAATAAAAAGAAAGCAATACAGACCACAAAAGAGTGATATGGCAGTTTCAAGCTGACTGGTATTTCAACACTACCCAGACAGAATCGATCTTCAAGTATGCAAACTTAAATATGTTTGATTGAAGACATCAGTCTTTTTGTAAACCTCAACATTGACAAACAGGTCAGTCCAAATATGGTACATGGTAATAGCGCCTTAAGGTTGACTGACCCTATACCAAAGGCAAAGCATTATATTGCATGGTCCCTAAGTGACCAATCCATCCATCAGGTGTGATGCCACATGGCCAGGTGAAGCAAAGAAACCAAAAAGGCTTTCCTGCTTTTCCTTGAACATGCCAAGCACATTCCTACCTCAGGCCCCTTGCTCTTTGCCTAGAAGGCCCTTCCCCCTATTATCTGCACGGCCCACTCCTTCATGTCTTTAAACTCTCTGCTCAAAGCCTTCTCTGACCACTCTATTAAAACAGCATCACCTCTCCTTCACTGTCACATTCTATCCACTTCCCTGGATTTATTCTTCTTCAAATAACATCACTTGACATATCATATATCTGCAGATTTATTTAATTTTTATCTCCTCCTACTAAAAGTTCTGTATCCATTGGATGTGAAATAGTGTCTGAGCCAGCACAGGTATTCACTGAATATTTGTTGAAGGAGTGAATAAATGATTTTATTGTTAGAACTTCAAAAATCATCACTCACCACAGTTGACATTCTAGAAACTCCATCTGTAATCATGACACAATCCCATAACTCAAGGGTCTATAAGGCACACAATTATTTTTTGGAAGAAAAAAAAATTTTTGTAAAGCTTCAATGTATGTAGCAGGTATGAATAAACTAAAACAGTTGTAATTCTATCATAAACTTGAATAGATCATGGAATGTAATTCATTCAACATCCAAAGTATTAATAAGAAAGAAATCCTGAAATTGTATCTTATTCCTAGTTTACTAAAAAATTAATTTATTCATGATTCTTACAACAAGTATTTATGGAGTGCATATGATGGGTATGGTGTTGGGTACTGTATTTGATTTTAATTTTTGAAAAATCATCTTTACACTTCATTGTAAAATCAAATCCTGCTGTTATAGAAAGAGAAAGCTCATCTTTGTAAAAACACTTATGTTTTTTCTATTGTTTTACTATCAGTGTTACTTATTCAAGTCAGAGATCCCTGAGAGAGAAAATCCACAGGAAATACTTCAGGTGAAGTCTTTTATTCAGATAATTTTAAAGGTAAACATTTTTCTCTTTTCATTCAGTTCATGGGAAGGAGGAACAACCGTAATTATTGACATTACATGCACATTATTCCAAAAATTACATAAGTAGTAGGCAAACTCTAATTCCATAGAGCTAATTGGTTCCACCACAAAGTTATACTCACCAAACTCAGCAGGCCCTCATAGCTGGGTAATAATTTTTCATTTCACCCCTCATTGACTCACTATTACATCTCCACAATACACACTGAAAGTCTTTTTCATTCTACTCATGGCCTCAACTTGCCCATCCCAGATTTTTACTTTACATAGAAGATTGTGGCCAAATTCCTCTCTTTCCACCTCAAAATTCCTATGCTTCTGTCTCAAGAGTCCCTCCTCCTATGCCTTCATCCAGTATCTACTCATCTTCTTGAGGACTCTATTCCATTAATTTGGCCTCTTCCTTACACTTTGAATCTCTCTTCCCCTCAATGGATTCTTCTCCTCAGCTTAGAAGGCAGGCTCAAGTCTTCCTATATTAAAACCATTACTTTCTCTCTACTTTCCCATTCCTTTGATGTACCATACTCCCTCTCTTTCTCCATTACTAATTAACTTATTGGAAAGGAAGTATGCCTTTACTACTCTCCATTTTTCATTCAGCCCCCTCCCGCCCCAGTCTCCAACTCTTTGCAGTCTGGCTGCCAATTCCACCTACCTCACAGATGATCAAGGAAAGCCAGGAGTCAAACCCAATAGCTTTTCCTTCGTTGTGCCCCACCGTGGGGTGTGCTGCATGAACAAAGGTGGTTCCCCTTGCCATTCCCGGCTTCCACAACACTGTGCTCTACTTCCACTATTTCTCCAAAAGCCCCTTGCTTAATATTGTTTGTGTCCTCTTCTTTCTCTTTTCACCTCCTATATACAGACTTTCCTCAAGGATTCAACCCTTACCTTTTGCTTCTTCTCTCCCCATTTTCTTTGTTGATTCCCAGGACATCAAAATTGCTCCTAAGCAGATGACTTAGAGATCTCTCTTAGTAGCTCTGCTCTCTCTCCAAAGCTCTATGCCTGTACTGTATTCTGGTCCCTTCATTTGGACAAACATGCCATGCCCAAAATGAAACTTTCTTTTTCTCCACCCTCTCCTCTGAACCATATTTATGACAATGACCCAACCATACTCTCAGATGAATTGACAATGATCTTTGACTTTCCTTCTCCTTTCCCCTCCGTTCCAGTATTCAGGTTCCTCAGACTATGCCTGCACCCCCTCTCCTTGGCCTGTCCCTGCTCCTCTGCACTCCCACTGCCTCATTTCCTCTTGCCCCTAACATGACAAGAAGGTCTATTTGGTTTCCCTACCATCAGTCTTTTCTCGTTTCAATACATCCAACACAACACTATAAAAGTATTGCCCCAAACAACAGTTCTGATCCTGTCAATCCTCTTCTTCAGAAACCTTCAGTGGCTCACCACTACTTACTGAATAAAATCCACACTCTCTAGCTTGCATACAAGTTGCTCCACAGCCTTGACTGAACAGTTCTCTCATCTGATCTCTCACCACATCTCTTGGCATTCCCTGTGCTCTAGCCAAAACGAACCACTCTTTGTTTCTTACACATGCACACACCTTACCACCTGTCCTTTCCTGTGCTGTCCTTTCTCCCTGCCAGCCCAAATGCCACCTGTATAAATCCCAGCTCAAATGCTGTATCTTTTGTGTGACCATCCTTGATTCTTCCATCAGATTCATTGCTATATCTTGTGAACTCCTACAGCACTGCAGGAATACCCTTTTTGGCACTTACCATTTTCTACCATGTTTATAGTTAGTTTCACACACACACACCTTCTCTCCTTCTGGCTGTGAGCATCCTGTGGGCAGGATCTAAGTCTCCTTATTCTTTGAATCTCCAGCCCTCCTAACATCCCCCACTCCCTATCCACACATATACCATGCCTGAGACATGATAGGCAATTACCAGATATTTGTAAATAAGTGATTGTAGCCCAAAGACTTAACTTTGGATTTCAATGCTTGAAATTCTCTCAATTTTAGTAACAATTACCTTTTCCTTGTAGGATAAAAGTCTTATCTTCCCACAGTACCAAAAGTTTATTCCTTTTGGCCCCACAGGTGAATTTGCAAATGTCTTTTACTACCAAGTCTTCTAAAAAAATAAACTTCTTTAAGATACCCAAAATGGAAAAGAAAAGCATTAATGCTACTTAAAGTGAAGGAAAGGCATCCATGCAAAACAAATGGCCTGCTACAGACTACAGCAAAAGGTAAAACCGTTTACCAGACTGAATTACAGGATTCGAGCTGTATCATTAACCTTACCAGCCCAACCTTTAAAAAGCCAGGTACTGCATTTTAAAAATTAATATATTTATATTTGAAAAGAAATAACTAATATCTGAATCATCAGTTGTATTGCTGAATACCTCCTCTTTCTCTAAACATAGTTTAACTTGGAAATTC
>PVKH010039082.1:0-11237 GCA_004027955.1 Chaetophractus vellerosus | reverse complement strand
AGCCCCCATTGCGGCGACCCGCCAAGTCAGCTCACTGCGCGGCGACCTTGCCTGCTTGTGGGGCCTTGCCCTGCCTGTGGCAGCTTGCCCTGCCCGTGGCAGCTTTGCCCTGCCATGGCGGCTTGCCTTCTCAAGGCAGTCTGCCTGCTCAAGGAGGCTCCGGGAACCAAACCCAGGGCCTCCCACGTGGTAAACTGGTGCCCTACCAATTGAGCTACAGCCGGCCCCTGTTTATGCTTTTAAATCCCACTGAAAAAGCAATAAAAGTTAGTTGATGTAAAAAAATAAATGATGTAAAAATAAGAAGCCCACTTGGTAGAGTCACTGTTAGCATAGGCAAGCAGCACTGAGCAGATACAGAAGATTTGTGCAAAATCTGGCTCCAGGGGCCAAGGGAGAGAAAAAAAAAACATATGGAAAGAAGATTGCTGGGTCTCCTTGGAAAGCCAGATCAGAAGATCTATTAGAATTATCCAGGTCCTACACAAAAGAAATATATATTCTAATCAGCCATTAAAAGGATGAATTGAATGTGTGAATCATAGAAAGAAGACTCAAAGATCAACCCAATGATATGAAACTTGAGACTTAAGAACAATAGTGAGAGAGAAGAGAAAATAAATTTAAGTGGCCATGGTCTTGGGGCCGGCTCGATAGCCCAGTGGATAGGGCGCCGGCATACCACATGGGAGGCCCTGGGTTCGATTCCCAGGGACCTCTCCTAGCGGGCAGACCGCCTTGAGAATGGCAAGCCGCCATGGGCGGGCCGGAGCCGCCGTGGGCAGGGCAAGAAGCTGCCACGGACAGGGCAAGAGCCGCCACGGGCAGGGCAGGTGGCCCGCGGATGGAGCGCAGCCAGCCACCCGCGAACTGAAAGCCGGCCGTGAACGGACGCAGAGACCGCCCACAAGCGGGGAAAGCCACGCCTGCGCAGTGACCACTCTCGGCGCGTCGCCGCAGCGGGGGGAAGGGGAGACATGTAATAAAATAAATAAATCTTTAAAAAAAAAGAATAAATAAGTGGCCATGGTCTTTCTTATATGTAAAAGCTTTTATACTTGATTGTCATTTTTAGAATCTAATTTCACATTCATTATTCACTCCAATTTATTTATAAAACATGTAAAATAGCAAATATAAACTTTATCCAGGAATTGAGCAATGATATACAAAACATGTAATATCCTGAAGCTTGAAGGTTTGTTAGTGACTCCCAAATCCATCAAAAAAAAAAAAAAAAGGCAGCTGCATAGTGACAAAATAAGTTCACTGCTCTATGTTATAGTAGGATTTGGTGTGGGAAAAATAAAAGCTCTTCTTGAGGTTTTCTGTATAATTTCACATAGACCTGCTAGATGCATGGGCTATATATTTCGGCATCTGCCTGATTCAGAGAAATGAGAAATAAAACTTTCATGTTTCAACCATTTCTCTCTCTCTCTCTCCCCCCCCCTCCATGCACACACACACACACACACACACACACATATAAACACACAGGAAGGAGGATAGAGAAAGATAATTATAGTGTTTTTTAGTAAAACTTGTAAATAAAAATATAAATATATTTTAAATACCTTATAATCTTGAGATTAGGAAATGAGTCTGCATTTGTGCATTTTCTTTTAATATAAACCATTCCTGAAAGTTTTAACAAATGCTCCATTGTTTGGCTTATGTAAGATTTCTCATAAACCCAATAACAAGAAGAGAATATAATACATTTTCCTATTCTATGTATATAAAATGGTGTGGAACTATGAATACCCTTTCAAATGGCAAATATCTTAAATTCTAACAGAAGCATTTTTAATATAAATATTTTATTGGTAAAATCCTATAAACTTTCCAAGTTAGCTATCACACTATTACACTACACAAAACACAGCTATCACATATATTATAAAATATTCAGAGACATGTTCACATAGTTAGGCTCTCAATCTAAAATTTCTCCTATATTATATTTTTAAAATGAGAATACATCTCTACAGACCTTTAACTTCTTTTTTAAAAGAACCAGTTTTATTGATACATGTTAATAAAGCATACAGTTATCCAAAGTGTACAATCAATGGTATTTGGTATAATCACATATTTGTGCATTCATCACTTCAATCATTATTAAAGCATTTCCATTATTTCAATAATAATAAACAAAAAACAGACAAATGAACAAACAAGAAAATTCCTCACCTTTCAATCTCTCTGTTTCCTCTGTTGTATATAGCTGCTATTTCTAGCTATTTTTGCACAATTATTTGTTTATTAAGCAGTTTTATTGAGATATATTCACATGAATATAAACTAGGGCCTACTTTATATCTTGAGGATTGATAGTTCTTCTATCTTTACTATGAGAAATTTCTGTTAATTGCATAAATAAGCTGATCAATTAAAACTTAGGTTATTACTTCAGCATTATATGACATCCCTGAAGAAAACTTTAAAGTATGCTCTAACAATTTCTCTCTATTCAAAAAGTATAGTCTCTAACAAAAAGTCATCCCCTTTTTTTACTGTCTTTCATTATATAGTTTAAATTAATTATATAATCTACATATAAGTCTATTATTTGGCCAATACAACACAGTCTTCATGACTGTAGCTTCATAGCAGGTTTTGAAATCTGGTAGATTAAGTACTCCAACTTTATTCTTCATTTTAAAAATAGTTTTGGGTATTCTATATTCTTTAACTTTCCACATAAATTTTAAGATAAGCTTGGCAATTATTACACAAATAACTGCTAGAAATTTTATTGAGATCATATTAAATCTATAGAACAATATGGACATAATTGCCATCTTAACAATATTGAGCCTTCCATTCCATAAACATGGTATATCTCAACACTTATTTTGGAGTTCTTTAATTTCTCCCAGCAATATTTGTAGTTTCCAGCATGTAAATTTTGGATGTCTTTTGTTAGATTTATTTATAAGTATTTTATATTGTTAGACACTATTGTATATGGAATCATTAAATTTCATTTTCTAATTATTTGATTACTAATATATAAGTTTACAAATATTTTTGCATATAAATCTGGTAACTGAAAAACTGCTAAATTTTCAACTATAATAATTTTTTAGGTTCCTTGGCTTTTTCTATATAAACAATCAACATCACCTACAAATATACTCAGTCTTACTTTTGAGTTCTGATCTTTATGCATTTCATTTCTTTTTCTTGCCTTATGCAATTTCAAGAATCTACAGTACAATATTGAATACATGTGGTGAACACAGTCTCCCTGTTTGTGTGCCATTTCAGGGAGAAGCAATTCAATGTCTCACCAAAATATATGATGTTGGTGGTAGGATTGTTAACATCTATATTACTAATTTGTTGAAAATTTTAATCACAAATGGATACTTACATTTTCAAAAGATTTTTATGCATCTATTGAAATTACTATGTGACTTTTCTCCCTTAATTAATGAATATGTTAAATTCCATTGATTGATTTTCAAATGTTACACAAAATTAGTATTCTTAAGATACACCCTACTCGGCCATGATAACATTACTCTTTTAAAGTATTTCTGGATTTGATGTACTAATAATTTGTTACAGAATTTGTATCTATATTTATGAGGGATATTGGTCTTAATATTTTGTGTGAGAATATTTAAGATTTTTGTTATTTTTTCCTCAAATGTGTCTCCTTTGGTGGGGATTAATAACATTCAATTCTTTAATAGATGTAGGGATGTTCAGATTTCAGATTCATCTTGTGTCAAACTTCGTAAGTACCTTATTAAAGAAATCTGTCCATTTCACCTAATTTGTCAAATTTGTTGTTACAAATTTTTCATAGTAATCTCTTATAATTGTTTTAATGTTTCTAACATCTGTGGTGATAAACTCTTTTTCACTTCTGATATTGGCAATATGTATCTTTCCTCATATTTTCATCATGCTAGCTAAGGATTTATCCATTTCATTTAGCTTTTCAAAGTACCATTTTGTGGCTTTGTTAGTTTTCTCTATTGCCTGTCTTCTTTGTACTTGATTTCTTCACTTATTTCTATTTTCTTCCCTTCTACTTACTGTGGTTTTACTTTGCTCTTATTTTTCTAGTTTTATAGAAGGACTTAGGTCATTGATTTTAGATCTTTTTCTCTAGTATAAGCATTTAAGCCACAAGTTTCCCACCTAGCATTGCTTTAGCTACATCTAATTTTTTCATTTGCAATCAATGGCTTATTTAGAAATGTTTAATTTCATTGTTATTTATGATTTTATTATTGATTTATTTTAATGATTTTTTAAAAAAATGTATTTATTTATTTATTTTAAAGAAACTTTAGATTACATAAATGTTACATAAAAATATAGGAGATTCCCATTTGCCCCACTCCCTCCTCCTCCCACACTTTCCCACATTAACAACATTCTTCATTAGTGTGATACATTTGTTACAATTGATGAACACATATTTTATATGTTGTTTTTTAAACTATCATTATTATTTCATTTTCTTATTATTTTTATTTGGTTATTTTCTTGGCTTCATCTGTGGAGTGGTTTTGGATTCACAGAAGGGTCACAACTGTGACAAGGGAGGAACATTGGTGTGGGGTGATGGTGATAAGGGGCTGCATGGGAGGGAGTTCATCTGGGGCATGCCTCTAAGGCATATGATTGTATTCAAGTGTTCATGGGCATTGTCACAGTGGGTGGAGATCCATACAATAACCAAAATAATATCAAGTTCCCATCATGGGGAGGTCTGCTACATTCTCTAATAAGACAGCAAGAATCCCCCAGGTACAGGGGCAATGCCTAGTGAAAGAAGACAGACCATTGTGCCAGGCCTTTTATGTACTTATGAACCTTTACTTTTGAGATGGAAATGTAGTTTAGCATTACATGTTGCCTAAGAGTTACTTCCTAAGGGCCTCCTTGTTGCTCAAATGTGGACTCACTCCAAGCCAAACTCAGCATATAAACACACTACATCCCCCTCTGACATGGGACATGACTCCGTGGGATAAGCCTCACTGGCACTGAGGGATTATTTTCATGATTTTTAATTCAATTCCACTGTGGTCATAAAATATGTTCTTTAAGACTTTGATCCTTTTAAATATATTTATACTTATCTCATGTACTTTTCTATAAATGTCAGCTAGTTCAAGGCAATAGATATAGTTGTTCAGATTTTTGTCTTTATTGATTTCTTTATTTAGTTGTTCTGTTGTTGAAATATTGATTTTTAAAATATCCCACTATGAATGTGAAATTTTCTATTTCCCCCTTAAATTCTGTTAAATATGGGTCATGTATTTTGAGGATCTATTTTTAAGAACAAAGTCATTTATATATATTTATACATATTATCATTACAAAATGTCTCTGTTTTCCTCCAATAATACTCTTTATCCTGAAAATTATTTTATAGAACTTTAAAATAGCCACATGGCTCTCTTACAAATTTCAGAATTGCCTGTCCCCACATCATGTTAGCCAAGTCTTTAAAATGTATAATCTATCTATCATTTATATCTATCTATCTCTTCATCTATCTATCATCTATCTATCTATCTATCTATCTATCTATCTATCTATCTATCTATCTATCCATCTATCATCTATCTATCATCATCATCATCTATCTCCTATTGGTTCTTCTTTAAAGAATCTTGGCTGAAAACACCACTCCACCCTTCTTTTGCATGAAGTCCTTTTAAGTTTACTTCTGTGTGACTTTTTTGTTGTTCTTGTTGTTGTTGTTATCCATTTATTTTCAACCTACCTGTGTCTTTGCATAGCATGTCTCTTCTAGGCAGCATTAAGTAGGGTATTTCTTTTATATCTACTCTTTTAATCCTGCATTTTGGTTTGGGTGATTAGACCATTAATATTAACTATATCAGTATAATGACCCTTTTCTCCAAATAAGGTCACATCCTGAGGTACTGGGGATTCAAACTTCAAAATATCATTCAGGGGGACATAATTCAATTTATAACATGGGGAGCAAAAGATATTTATGTCTGTTTCCAGATCCATTTAAATATTAGAAAAAGAGTTAAAATAGGGGGTCTTTTGCTTCAATACAGACAGACATTTTGAAAAGGTTTAGGAATGCAAAACCCTTGGATTATAAATTGTAAATTATATATTGAATGTGCATTACTGGGTTCCCAAGAAAGAAAGAAAAACAAAACGAGCCAGAAAAAATCAATACTGAGCTGAAATTATGAAGCTAAATATCAGCATTCTTATGAAAAATAGCATAACAATTACAACAATTACTCTAACAACAACAAGAAGAAACAGCATATAGCAAGCAATTACCATGAACAATATGTTGTTCTAAGCATCTTACCTGGCTTAACTCCTTCTATCTTCATTAACAAACTTGTAAGTTAAATACCTTTATGTACATCTAACTGGTACATAGACACAGATATTAAAGAACTAGCCCAAACATGCCAAATCCAGGCATTTTACCAAAAATACTGTGCTCTCATCCATTACTGAGTACAAACATGGATGCTGGCTCTTCCCTGAGGGAAGAATAAAAGCTTTGGGAATAACAATTACTTAGGGATGAAGAGACCAAGTTTTGGTCCAAAAAATGTGAGCAACTTAATCTGAGACACTTACATAAACATCATGAGCTTTGAGAGTGCTATATTCAGAGTGATTTGATGTGCTGAAAGCTACTTTTTCTGAAAAAGTCTGGCTATCTAAGAAATAAAATTCTTTTCAGACATCTGTTTCTCTGGGTAAAAAGAATAAAAGTTAAGCTAGCTTTATTGAGGTATAATTTGCAAACTGCAAAACACATGATTGAAATGTACAGTTCAGTGAGTTTTGGCAAATATATACAATCTTGTATAAACTGTCACAAATTGCTTATTTTCTGATCTTCACATTATCTTACTAGCTAGAAATTGATAGATTTTTTTCATATTTTCATAGAACCAGCATTTTATTTGCATTGATTTTCTCTAGTTTGTCCAATTTCTATTTCATTGATTTCCACCCTTTATTATTTATTTCCTTGTATTTTTTAGGTATAACTTGATCTTTATTGTGTAGTTTGTTTGATTTTCTTATGATAGAACCATAGTTCATCAATTTGTAGCCATACCTTATTTCTAATATAAACATTTGAAGCCATAATTTCTCCATGAGTATTGCTTTAGATGTATACCACAAATGTGATTTTTTTTTCATTTTTATTCAATGTAAAAGCTTTTCTAATTTATCTTGTGATTTCTTTTTTAACACATTGGGTTATTTATAAGAACATGGTTTAATTTTTAAATATTTGAGACTCTTCTAAGTATCTTTTGGACCCAGTTGTAAAAAGTCATGAACTTAAAAAGAAATCCATAGAAATTGTACAAATAGAAACATAAGAAGAAAAATGAGTAAGAAAAAAGGAATATTGCATTATATATTTATGGGATGATGTTGAATGGTGAAATTTCAGTGCCAGAAATAATGAGACATAAAGGAGACTAGAAGAATTAGTTAATTGCCAAGAATTTTCTAAAATTGATAAACGTGATCAACCTACAGACATAAGACACTCAATGAATGCAAAGCAGAAGTACAACGAAAATCATACCTAGGAACATCTGAGTTAAAGCTTCCAAAATAAAAATTTAAAAAGAAAAAAATCATTAAAGTAGCCAGAGAAAACAGTCTCATTATATACAGAGAAACAACAATAAGAATTTTCACTAATTTTCCAATAGAGAAGTAAGGCAGAAGACAATAGGTGTCTTAGTTTGCCACAGGGCTGCCAATGCAAAGTACCAGAAATGAGTTGGCTTTTCTAATGGGAAACTTATTAGAGTAAAAGCTTACAGTTCTGAGGCCATGAAGTGTCCAAATCAAGGCACCACCAGGGATGTTTTCTCACCAAAGTCAGCTACTGGTAGTCCTGATATCCTGCCTCGTGGCAATCAGGCATATGGCAGGGCCCATTGCCACATAGAAAAGTCTATTCACATTCCTCTTCCCAAGACCTCTTAAGTCATCAATTTCCCAATCATGTTCCTTCCAAATCCTTGACCATCCAGTCAAATCATTGGCAACAGCCCATGAATCAATATACAACTCGACTCTGGCCATTTCTCCTCCCACAAATGGAAGACAAAATGAACAACCAGGTGCGCTGCTTGAATTTTTGCCCACTGGAAGGATTTACCCCCACCACTGTCTTTCAAGGAAATCCCAGAAAGGGCCTGCATTGCTGAAGCTGTCCTCCTTTGGGAAGTATCTGCACATTGTGCAGAACCATCTGAAACCAGGCCCAAGTTTTCTCTTCCTCAGTCTTCTGAATGTAAGGAACTCCCAAAGAGGAATGGGAAAAAGAAGATGATATGGAAGAAGTAGAAACCATAGGCATTTGGACCACTTCCTTATGTGACTTACTTTTGCCTTCAGGATCTCTTCTATACCACTTTTATTTTATGATGAAGTGCTGTTGTGCACAACCAACTTTATGGTGGGTCAGACAACACCCAGCCCATGACAGGTAACTCATGCTTTGTCTCATGGTAACTTGATGGCCCATGATTAAGTATTCAGTCTCTACTAAGGCCCAGTAGCAGGCCAAAAGCTGTTTCTCAAAAGGAGAGTACTTATCTGCAGAGGATGGCAAGGCTTGCTCCAGTACCCCAGGGTCTGCATTGTGGTTTTCATATAGTGGCCTGCAAAAGGCTCCAGACAGCTTCTCTGTTTGCCACTGACAGTTCTAGCAACATTGGATCTGTTCAATCACATGGCCCAAGTGGCAGAGCAGCTTCTACAGCAGAGCCTCCTCTTATTCTGGCTCCCACTAAAAACTAGTTTTTATGTTCACTCAGTAAATGGGCTAGAGTTGCACACCCAAATGAGGGATATGTAATCTCCAAAATCCAAAAAGGCCAACTAAGTGCTTTGCCTCTTTTTTGGTCATAGGAGGGGCCAGATGCAGCATCTTATCCTTCATTTTAGAAGGGATATCTCAACATGTCTATGTCCTGGTTATAGATGTTCACCTAGAAATTTCACCAAGGTAGAAGTCCCCGGTATTTTTCTTGGATTTATCTCACATCTTTTGACATGCAAATACCTTACCAATAAGTCTAAGCTAGTTGCTAAATCTTGCTCCCTAGGTCCAGTCAACATGATATCATCAATATAATGAATAACTATGATGTCTTAAGGGAGGTAGTGACAATCAAGGTCCCTGCAAACAATATTATGACTTAGGTCTGGAGGGTTGATATATCCTTGAGATAGGACAGTGAAGGTATATTGCTGACATTATCAGCTGAAAGCAAACTATTTCTGGTGGCCCTTACTATCAGCAACTAAAAATAAGGCATTTGCCAGATCAATAGCTGCATACTGGGTACCAGGCTATGTGTTGATTTGCTAAAGTAATGATTCCACATTTGAAACAGTGACTGCAGTTGCAGTCACCACCTGCTTAAGTTTACAATAATGCATTTTTATCCTCCAAGATACATTTGTTTTCTGCACAGGCCAAATAGGAGAGTTGAATGGGGATGTGTTGGGAATCACTATTCCTGCATCCTTCAAGTCCTTGATGGTGGCACTAATCTCTTCAGTCCTTCCAGGAATATGGTATTGCTTTGGATTTACTATTTTTCTAGGAAGGGGCAGTTCTCTTGGCTTCCACTTGGCCTTTTATACTATATAAGCCTTTATTCCACAAGCCAAGGAACCAATGTGGGGATTCTGCCAGTGCTGAGTATGTCTATTCCAATTATACATTCCAGAACTGGGGAAATAACCACAGAATGGGTCTGGGGAACCACTGGACCCACCAGTGAGACAGACCTTAGCTAAAACTCCATCAATCACCTGACCTCCATAATCCACTACTCTAACTAGTGGACCACAGTGACATTTTGGGTATCCTGGAATTAATGCACTTCTGAGCTAGTGTCTAATAATTACCAAAATATCTGATCATTTCCTTTCCCCCAATGTACAGTTGCCCTGATAAAAGGCCATAGGTTTCATTAGGGAAGGCTGCAAGGAAATTTAATAATATAAAATGTTGGCAGTTTAACACATTCCTTTCCCAAGGGGACCTGGCTTTCCCCTCACTTAAGGGTCTCCGGGTCTATAAACTGTCTCAAATCTGGAATTGATTAAGTATTTGTGACTCTCTGCTTTTGCAATTCAAGTTAGACTTTTGTTCACTTGACCTAGAACTCTTCTGCTTACACAAATTAAGTAGTAATTTTGTAGGCTTCCCATTTATTTTACTTCTAGGTACCCCATGATGTATTAGTCAACACCATAGGTCTCTGTGACAAACTATTTTAACTGCTGCTTAGAGTCTGCATTCATTGTGGTAGCCACACCCACCTTGTCTTTGGCAATTAAGTGCTGCCACTTGGCTTCTGCCAACCTGAGATCCTATCATCCTCATTGTTTTAAGGATCCCAGTTCAGGGACAGCAGCTCCTGTGGTAATACCTGACCTACAGAAAGAGCAACCAATTAGCCCTTCAGGGAAGACAGAATTAGTCTCACAAATTTATTCCTCACAGTCCTGGTGAAAGATGTGTCCTCTGGACATTCCTGGGGTGGGTGAGCAGGTCTTACATGATGGACCAGTCTAGCATTCTAATCTCTCTAAGCCTTTGGATCTGCTCATCTACATTATATTAGGGCAGTTCTGGCATTGTGACCTGTAGTGGTTTGAGTTTGAATTAATTATGAATTCCAAAAATATAAGTTAGATTATGTTTGTAAGCTCATCTGTTCATCTGGGCATGATTAAGTTATGAGTAATGCGTTAATTGCCACGTCAGTGAGATGTTGAGCCCCACCCCTCGGTGGGGGTGGACCCAAGTAGAAGCAGAGATTAGAGAGAGGCAGAGAGGAGATTTGGAGAAGGAGATTTTGAAAAGCAGTTCTGATGTTGGAGTGAGCCGATCGCCGGATGGGCTGCAGCTGGCCTTGTGGAGAGACGCAGCGCAGAGAGTCTCATGGTCTTCAGCTGAACTCGTGAAGGAAGCGGGAGCTAAGCCTGGAGAGAAACACAGCCCCGGGAACAAAGGAATCCGGAAGCCTGAACCCTGGAGACGTCGGCAGCCATCTTTCTCCAAAACATGGACTTTGGTATGGGAAGAAATTTATGCTTTGTGGCCTGGTAACTGTAAGCTTCTACCCCAAATAAATACCCTTTATAAAGACCGACCAATCTTTGGTATATTTCAAAAGGCACGCCTTTGGCTGACC
>PVKH010039081.1:0-11242 GCA_004027955.1 Chaetophractus vellerosus | reverse complement strand
ACTTCAGTTCGCGGGTGGCTGGCTGCGCTCTGTTCGCGGGCGACCTGCCCTGCCCGTGGCGGCTTTGCCCTGTCCGTGGCAGCTTTTTGCCCTGCCCACGGCGGCTCTTGCCCTTTAAGGCGGTCTGCCCGCTAGGAGAGGTGCCCGGGAACCGAACCCGGGACCTCCCATGTGGTATACCGGCGCCCTATCCACTGGGCTATACAGCCGGCCCCTCTTTTTTTTTTTTTTTAACCAGAGCCGGGGATTGAACCCAGGACCTCATGTGGAAAGCCAGCACTCAAACACTGAGCCACATCAGCTCTCCAGGGTTTATCTTGATTGTACTATTTCAGATTGAAGATTCATGTTTTTCTAAAATCTTGGGAAATTCTCAGCCATTGTTTCTTTTTTTCTCATTTTTTTTTTTTTTTTAAGGTATTGGGGCCAGGGATTGAACCCAGGACCTTGTATGTGGGAAGCTGGCACTCAACCATTGAGCCACATTGGCTCCCCTGAGTTGTTTTTTCACTTGTTTTGCTTGTTATTTGTTTTTTTGTTTTTTAGGAGGCACCAGGAACCGAACCCAGGACCTCTCATGTGGGAAACAGGCGCTTAGCTGCTTGAGTTACTTCCACTCTGCCATTATCTCTTTTATTATTGCCTCTTCTCTTTTTTTCTTTTCTGGAACTTCTGTCAGACGTACTATCAGAAGTTGGACCTTTGTGTCTTTATATTTTTCATCTCTTCATGTTAATTTTTTCTTTAGCTGTGTCAAATCTGCAGTTCTGTCGCCAACTGTTTTTAATTTTACTGAGTATATTTTTATTTCTAGAAATTCTGTTTGGTTCTTTTTCAAGTCTCTGTTCTTTTATGCCTTGTCATATTCTTTCCTTATGATTTTAGTTCTTATATCCCTTTAACATAAACTTATTAACTTTAATTATATGTGCTTATTTTATAAAATTTTTGATCAAGTATTATTTTGTATTTTCTTTCAGAGTGTTCTGTCATTTACAGTTCTTTAAAGTGCAGTGTTTTAGGGTAAAGCACTTTTTGTGTTGCATCCACTGACTCTTACGTGGTTTGTAACGTATTGTGAGCTCATATTTAGCAGGGATTGTTTATTTCAGTGGAAACCATGCATGCCATGGATTGGGAAAGGTCCCTTTGGAGCAATTTTGCATTTGCTTCAGCAAGTTTTTAGTGGTTCTGGATTAGTTTATATATTAGTTTCTCAACTTGAATTCCCCATACCACATTTGTAGTAAAACTTATCCCACACTTGTGGATTTCATGGGCTGGGTTTTAAAAATTTATTTATTTGTATATATTTTTCCCTTACTCATTATCCCAAAGAATGTCAAGATTCCTTGTTGCTTCCTGAGCTGGTGGACAATTTTTCTAGTCCCATTTTCTTGTATAAAGGAGCACTTTGATTCCCGAGGCCTTGTGCAGGGGGCTCAATTCCAACTCTCTTGCAAGTCAAGGCTGCATCTCCTGTTTTAACTTAAGTCTGGGTATAAAATATCCATACCCCTTCATGGTATAATCTCACACTACACAACATTATTTCTTATATTGTTTTTGACATGTGGGGATTTCCATTTTTTTAGTTTTATTTTTTGACACTGTATTAAAAACAATATACAAAAAATATAATTTTGATTATATTTTAATTCACTCTGTGTGTTTTTAGTAGTCTGTCAGACCAATTAAGTTCTCCATGTTTCTGGGAACATTCCATTATTTTATACTTAGAATAAGCTTTTCTTATTTTAAAAGCACTTAAATGTTCGTCTATATTTTATAATTATTTCTTTTTTAATTAATTTTTTTGTTTTTTAGTATTCAACTCTTTAATTCATTTTTTCTTTATTTTGCTTTATTGTGGAAAGTATAGCCCTAACTTAAGTTTTTCCCTAGATGCTTGTGGTCCCATTATAACACTCATAAAGCTTATTAGCTTAAATTAACTTGAAAAAAACCTAGCCATATTGAAAAAACAAAAAAACTTAGGAAGGGGAATAGGGAATGATTTAAATTGAAGAATACACCTTGCTAGAATTAAGTTCCCTATTTACTACCTGTAAACAACACAGCATTGAATTTTCAAGGAGAAAATTTGTTTTGTTTCGATGGTATCTTCTTGCTTGTTTTAAACAAGAAGTGATAGGAAGTTTCTTCCATCTCAGACTTAGAATCCCTTATTTCTGGTAGTAAATATGATAGTTGAAGGTAAATTAAAATAGCACTTTACAGTTTTTATCATCTACTGGTTCATGTTTCATTGAAATTGAAGAAACAATATGTTAAAAGTTGAAGAAAATGCAAAAGAATGGCTTGCAGTGACATAATTTATGTCCATCTTGATGTATGTGGGGTTTTTTTTTGTATTCTGAGTTTTGACCACAAGAGGTCGCCAAAGGATTTTTTTATTCTCTAAATTTTATTTTTCTAGATTATCTAGAACATTCACATTTATTTTTATAATCTCAAGGTACAGGCTTAATTATTTTATATCACATGATAATTTGTCATAAGCTTTAGTCAAAGATGGCAGTAAACAAATTATTTCTAAAAACTATCAATTTTTCTTAATTTAGTTATCTTTATTTTAAATAAAATTTTATTGCAGTGTATCATACATATATATGCATACATAAACAATAAATGTATAGTAAAAGTTGTGAACTTGCAAAACAAACATGCATATCATCATATAGGGCTCCTGTAATCACACCGCCACCACCACCTTGTATTGTTGTGAAACATTTGTTACAAGGTTTGTTATTTATGTAAAATGTGTTTCTCAGATTTCAGTCTGAGTCTTAGGACTCAGCCCCACTATCCTAACTGTCATCCTTCTCATTTGTCATAAAAATATAGAGAAACAAATGAAAAGCAGTGATTTTAAACACTTGAGTTAACTGGAATTAAAATTGCTTTAAAAGGTTAATCTTTGATTTAGAGATGTTACTTGTTTATAAAACACTGATATAGAGGAAAGTTATAAAAAGCAGTAAACAAATACTATTTAAAACTTAGTAGGTCTCAAAGAAACTGGTTTTTGCAAAACTAAGATGAGCACAGCAGTTGATACTCAATTGTGTTGAGAGAAATGAGAGTTTCCTGGGCACTGGCGTAGTCAGGAAAGCTTTGTAGAAGAAATGGGCTTGGGTGGGGACATGTATAAGATGAGGAGGCCTTGAATTGGTAGTGGGGAGAAGGAAAATTATATGTTGTGTATGTGCATAAGCATAAGCATAAGCTTAAGAGGAGGTGTGAGGACAGAGGAGAAACTTCTGATGGGAGGAAATTTATTGGCTCATAGTTTCAGAGGCTAGAAGGCTTGCTTCCTTGCAGGGTTGGTATCTTCTGGCTGGCCAGCAATCCTTGGGATTTCTTGGCTTTTCTATCACATGGCAACATGGCAGTGTCTTTCCTTCACTTCTGGGTTCTGTTGACTCCTAGCTTCTCTCTGTTTCCGGTAGCTTCTCCTTCCGGGTCCAGTTTCTTTTGATTATAAGGAATTCAGCCATATTGAACGAACGCCCACCTTCATTCGGTTTGGGCCCACCTTAGCTAATTACATCCTCAGAGGTCCTATTTATAAGTGGGTTTACTCTCAGAGGACCAGGGCTAGAACCTGAACATGCCTTTTGTGGGGACATGATTCAATCCCCAACAGTCCTAAGGCACTTAGTGTTAGATTTATAAATATTTAGGTCACATTATAGTGAAAATAATTTAAATCAATATGGGTGGGGAGGATGGCAAGAATTGTTTTCTTTAACATAGGTATTTTTTCACTTGTTTCAGCAAGCATGTATTACCTGTACAATTTTTTTTTTGTTACATATCCCCCCACCCTTTCTGCTTGCTCTTGCTGTGTGTTCATTTTTTCTGTGTTCTTCCATGTCTGCTTCTTGTCTCCTCCCGTTTTGTGGCGACGCACCGAGTCGGCCCTCCGCGCAGGCGGCTCGCCCCGCTCGTGGGTGGCTCCATTCCATTTCGTTGGCGGCTCAGCTCTGTGTTTTGCGGGCAGCACAGCTCCATGTTTCGCGGGCGGCTCAGCTCCGTGTTTCGCGGGTGGTACAGCTCCGTGTTTTGCGGGCTGCTCGGCTCCGTGATTCGCGGGTGACTTGCCCTGCCTGTGGCGGCTTTTTGCCTTGCCCACGGCAGCTTTGCCCCACCCATGGCGGCCTGCCTTTCTCAAGGCCGTCTGACCGCTCGGAGAGGTCCCTGGGAATCAAACCCGGAGCCTCCCATGTGGTGTACCGGCGCCCTATCCACTGTGCTATACAGCCGGCCCCTCCCTGTACAATTTCTAAAATTATATTTTAACGAACTTAAAAGGAGAAAAATTCTAATGTAAAATAATAAAATAGATGGTAAAGTCAAATTTGAGAAACACTTAAAGTATAAATTCCTCCCCCTAGCACACAGCACCCTCCATGAAACAGCTCTAGTTTCCCTCTCTGGCCTTAATCATATAGACATTTAGCATTACTGTACACTGTAGCTCTCATGAGCTAGATTCTGCAACAGGCCCTTTTGACCCCTACATAGCTGACACACCAATCATCACAGATGTTTGCACTTCCCTTCCCCACACTGTGTTTATACTTCCTTGAATGCCCTTACTTTCCTACCATATTTAGGAGCTTTGTTACTCATAACTATATGCTAAATTAGTACCAAAATTATTGTCCATTTAAGAACATTTCAAGTGTGTGGTACAGTTCCTTGTAACCAAGTTCATGAACAAAACCTTTATTTTTTTCCCATCCTTCAAAAATATTTATTCTTTCTAATTAATTCTAAATTCAAATAATAATATTAGGAATGGTTTGGACTTTAGCCATAACACAGATAGCTAATTTGTATAACAGTTCCTTTGATAATTACATATGTATTCTCACAGTAATAACTTCATTTTGTCATTAAAACTCCTCTAAGCATTTTCCATTAAAAACTAGAAAATCAAGTACAGTAACACAAAGTGGTAAGCAATCTATAATACACAAATTAATTTATAAATGGGGAACTCAAAATTAAAGTACTGCAATGACAATTTCAAATATCTATCACCAAAAATGACATCCAGGTGGCGGAAGAATCTCTATTATAAAAACCATGCTACATAATGGTTTTGATTAATCTTTAGATACTATAATGTCCAAACACGGCAGGGGTTATTCTTATTCACCAACATTAGGATTCAATATTTTCTTCAAATCTGCAGCATGCACATCTATCTTTGAGTAACTACTGATGTGTTAAAGGATTTACAAAAGATCAGATTGCTAAAGTCACTGTAGTACTGCAGGTATTTTTCTTCTACAGATATTTTATAAATTTTATAAATTAGTTAGGGTCAGTTTTCAACCAGGTATCTTTCTGGAGTGCAGTGTCAGTAAATTATAACAGAGTCAATATTGTAAAAATGTAATACAACCATTGATCATTGATCATAGTGTATGTGTAATAGTTAGGCTAATGTGTCAGCTTAGCCAGGTAATGGTGCCCGGTTGTTTGACCAAGCAAGCACTGGACTAATTGTAATACAAGGGCATTTCATGGACTTTAATCATTAGTGAGTTGATTGCATTGATGGCTGGTTACATCTACAATCAACTAAGGAGATTGCCATCAGCAGTGGGTGAGGTCTCATCCAATCAGCTGAAGGCCTTAAAAATGGAAGTGATTTCAGCATTCAGAGAGAGAATTCTGATCTCTACTTCAGACAGCCAGTGTCTCCTTGAAACTCATCAAGGACCTTCATTTGGAACCCCTGGTTTGCAGCCTGCCCTGTGGAATTTGTACTTGTGCATCCCTATGGTCATGTGAGACAATTTTATACAATCTCATACTATTTATAGATATCTTCTGTAGATTGTTTCACTAGAGTACCCTGACCAATACAATGTGTAAAAGATAATTATAACTCCACATCCCTATCTCATCCTGTTTTCCTACTTAAATTAACTCCTTCCTTTCTGTCTCTTTCTATTCTTTTTCCTTCTCCTCCCAACAGTAGGCATTTTCCAAACTTCTTGGTCTTGATCTTTTCTCTGTATACATTTTTTGTCTTAGGGCAGTTTTTCATTTTCTTAAATTCTAGTGTCCCATCAAGGCAGTAGTCTGAACTGTGATTTCCAGACTAACGTTTTGTCTCATTCCTTTGATCAGAAACCTTATTGCCTTCCATTAGCAGTCCTTACCTTTTGCTTAGATTTCATGGTCCTCAACTCTTTCTTCTCTAGTTCTTTAATGTGAAAGTTACCCTCTGTTTGAAAGTTATCCTCTGTTAGAAATTGAATCATGTCCCCCACAAAAGACATGTTCAAGTCCCAATCCCTGGTCCTGTGGCTGTGTACTCATTTGGAAATAGGACCTTTGAAGATGTTTTTAATTGAGGTATGCCCAGACTGAATGAGGCAATATGGTTGAAATCGTTATAAGCAAAGGAAATTGGACAAGGAAGGAAGAGCCAAGGGAGCAGACAGAAGCTGGAAGACAGTGAAATCCAGAAGAGAATGGAGAAGATGCTGCCATGTGCATCGCTGTGTGATAGCAAACCCAAGGAACCCCAAGAACTGCTGGCTAGTTACACGATACCGGCTCTGGGAAGAAGCAAACCTTCTAGCCTCTGAAACCATGAGCCAAAAAATTTGTTGTTAAGCCAACTGATTTTATGGTATTAGTTTTAGCATCAGGGAAACAAACAATTTTTGGTACCAGAAAGTGGGGTATATGACAGATACTTAAAAATGTGGAAGTGGCTTTGGAATTGGGTAATGGGAAGAGGCTAGAAAAGTTGTCAGGTGCTTGATTGAAGAAACTTAGATTGTTTTGAAGAAACTGTTGCTTTCTTCAAAACATTTACTTCTAATGAGGTCTTAGAAGGAAATGAAGAGTGTGTTTAGAAATTGAAAAAAGGCTATCCTTGTTATAAAGTGGCAGAGAACTTGGTAAAATTGTGTTTTGATGTAGAACACAATGCAGAACTTGTAAGCGATGAACTTAGATATTTAGCTGAGGATATTTCCAAGCCAAGTGCAGAAGTTATAGCCGGTTTCTCCTTGCAGTGCAGGTTATAGTAAAATGTGAGCGGAAAGGGATAAGCTGAGAATTAAACTGTTAAGCACCAAGGAACCAAGAATCGATGATTTGGAATATTCTCTGCCTATCCAAAACATGTTCTCTGAGACTAGGGCCAGAGATGGCTCTGTCAATGAGCTTTCAGGAAGTGAGACCCCAGGGAACATGGCTCCATATGAAGATTTAATGGAACAGCCCATTGCTAAAGGGGGTGTGGCTGAACATGTATCCAGTCAGCCATTTCAGTGTAAGTCAGGATTGGAAATGCAGTTATCCAGGAAGGATCTGTGGAAAGTTCTGCTTTCTAATGGTTGGGACCTGCTTGAACTGCTTGCAAGGCCGACAGTGTTTTTGCAAAATTTGTATGAGCAGATTTATGAATGTTCTCACCTTGGGGGTAAGCAAGCCTTCTAGCCTCTGAAACCATGAGCCAATAAATTCTTTTTGTTAAGCCACTCCATTTGTATGCTCTTTGTTTTAGCAGCTGGAAAACTAAAACAGTTTTTATACTTTTTTTTTTACAGCAATGAGGTAAAAACAAAATTTAAGATTAAAATCAAATAGATGTATAAAACTAATAAAATATAAATGAATAGTAAAACTAATAATATTTAAATGAATAGTACTTTGGCATACTTTTACTGAAAATAAATTATTCTTGTCAATTTGAGTGGGATCTACCTCCTCAGGAGATCAGGTTCTTTCTAATTCAACATTCCTATACTATCATGTGCTATCTAAAGACTCAACTGTTTGACCCACAGCATGAGTTAAGTGATTTGCCAACCACTTAGCACAAAAAGTCACTTCCATTTTAATTCTGCTTCTTGTTTTTTTCTCATTAAGCCTCAACAACTAAAGTGGTGCTATGCTAATATGATCTTAAATAGAAGTGTAGGAACTGAAGCTTGTGGTAGCATTTATTTTATAAGCTGATAATCCAGTTGATCTGGGGCAGTGTTTTTCCAACTGAATACCATGAAATCAGTTTTGTAGGTTGTGACTAACACTGATAAAGAGTAGAATAGAATTTCTGTTCATGTGTCACCCGTGGTAACTATAAGTATTTCATGAAATGCTTTTTTTTTTTTTCAGTTTTATCTATCTATGCATATCTCCCCATATATGCAGATCTTGGATTGTGATGTAAAAAGCATTTCTATGAGTCACATTTGAAAGGGTTATAGTTACATTTATTTAAAAATTTTTCATTAAAATAGAGTTATAATTTTTTTTTTTAAATTCAGGATTCCAGGGGAATACCTTTGAAGATTCTGAGGACCCCAGTTTGAGAAACACTGAATATGAACAATACGGGCCACAGAATTTTGACAATTTTGTTCACTTCTTTATCCCTATACCTAGAATGGAATCTGATACATAGTAGTCAGTCACTAAATATTTGTGTTTTTTTTTTGTTGTTGTTGTTGTTTTTTAAGATTTATTTATTTTATTACATATCTTGCCACCCCCAGCTGCGGTGATGCGCTGAGACCGGTCACCACGCAGGCGCGGTTTTCCCCGCTTGTGAGCGGCTTCTGCTTCCGTTCATGGCCGGCTCTGCTTCAGTTCGCGGGTGGCTGGCTGCGTTCCATTCGCGGGCGACCTGCCCTGCCCGTGGTGGCTTTTGCCCTGTCCGTGGCAGCTTTTTGCCCTGCCCACGGCGGCTCTGGCCCGCCCATGGCGGCTTGCCCTCCTCAAGGCGGTCTGCCCGCTAGGAGAGGTCCCCGGGGCCTCCCATGTGGTATGCCGGCGCCCTATCCACTGGGCTATCGCCGGCCCCATTGAATGAATAAATACTTAGTAGGCTGTAAGGAGACATGGTTAGATTTTTTTTATCAGGAGAGAGAACATTGGAACTGTGCTTTAGGAAAAATTGTGGCATTGGATGTAAGATACATGGAAGCAATGTGGTAGCTGGGAAACTTGAGGGGGTGGTAGGGAGGAGGAGAAGTCACTAATACATTGTGGTTTCCAAATTGTTTCATGAATATGAAGGGCGTCGGGGTTAAGTGGGCTTGGGAAATGCTGTTTATTTTATTCCTTTCTTGAAGAATTATAAACATGATCGTGATTGGAAATAGGATTAGAAGTGTTTCATACTGAGGGAAAATTTGCTGGAAATAGCAGTAGAATCCTTTAAGTTTCATTTATGGACAACAGTGGTCTAAACAGAGCACTTGTATATATTTTTTGTTTTGTTTTGTATTTTCAAAAATGTTAAATGTGTTTTTGAAGTGATTAAAAAATAGATATGAAATCTAGTGGACTCATCCTTAAAATGTTATAGCTGTTAAAACATCTTGATGAAAGGCCTTTTAATTTGTTACCTTTCTCAGTGTCTGTCAGAGCTCTAAAGAAATGAGCTAGTCTGTTTTGCTCAGCATTCTATTCTCAGCCCCCTCACGGTACTTTGTAGGTAGTAACTGCTTAATAAATATTTTTGAATAAATGAATGGGTTTGAATTAATTATAAAGAACTTCTTTACATAGCAGTGAATCTTAGAGAGCATTTCAAATCAGTCTGTAAAGAGTATCATTTTTCCATTGGCCACATGGTATTTCATTATATTGCTGTACCGTAATTTATTTAATCTGGCCCCAGTTGGTGCACAGTTAGGTTGTTTACAGTTGTTTACCATTACAAAAATTCTGGAGTGATTATCTCGTGCGCATATCATTTTGTAGTATATATTACAAAAAGTCAAATTTCTACCTTAAGTAGTAATGCATTTGTAATTTTAATAGGTATTATCTAATTATCCTTTTTGGTGATTGTGCCAGTTTTCACTCATCAACAGCATAAGAGAGTGCTTCTTTCCTCATAATCTCAATCTTTGCTAATCCATTAGATGTAAATTGTGTCTCTATTAGTTTTAAATTTGCATTACTTCTGTGTATGAGTGGAATTGATCATCTTTCATGTTTATGAGCCTTTTGTATTTCACTTTCATGAACTGTCTCTTTGTATGTTGTGCCTATTTTCCTTTTGGAATGTTTGTAGTTTTTATATACTAGTGATATTTGTCCTGTTTTACTTTGCTTTTAGGTGTGTTTTTTTTCCCATTTAGTAATTTTTACTTTACTGTTGTTTTTATCAAACATTTATTATATCTCTTCTGGGTTTTTTATTATGCTTACCAAGAAGTGCTGTACTTTGAGATTATAAAAAATACATGTATACATGTACATGCATTTGTGCATTTGTGTATATTTTTACATGTAAGTCTTTAATCCATTTGGAATTTATCTGGGTTTATGAAGAACTTATTTTTTTCCACTGGCAATCTAGTTGTCCAATTTTTTAAAGTAATCAATGATTCTTATAAAATTTTTAAATGAAATATTCTAGGTATGCAGAAAAATATAAGTAATTATGTAGTCAATATCTGTGTACTAATGATCTAGTTGAAGATGAAATTATGACAGATAACAGTTGAATCTCTCATGTGCCCCTCCTAGTCCTAATCCTTTCCCCCTCTGTCGGGGTGACTACTATTTTGAATTGGGTGTTTATCATTTCCATGCCAGTTATACACTTTGACTATATACATCTCCATAAACAATTTACAGCATTATTTTCTATCTTTTTTTTTAAGGAGGTACCCACGACCTCATATATGGGAAGCAGGCACTCAACCACGGAGCTACACCTGCTCCCCTATTTTCTATCTTTTAAAACACTATGTAAATGTTACTATACAATAGATAACCTTTTCATCTTATTTTTTTCAGTCAACTTTTCGTTGAGACATCCATATTGAATCATGTAGCTCTGTTTACTTAACTTTATTGCTGTATTATTTCATTCTGTGTGTATAACACAATTTTAATAGGCATTTGGATTCTTTTCAGATTGTTGCTAGTACCTAATATACCACAGTCAACATTCTTCTATGTGTCTTCATGCATATATATGTGAGAATTTCTTTAAAGTACATATCTAGGAATGTAATTTTGGAGTTGAAGATTATATACATGTTCACTTTTATGAGATTTTGCTATTTGCTCTTTGAAGTGGTTATATGTTTTCCAGCAATGCATGAGAGTTCCATATCTGTATTTTTTTTCCTGGTTACTAGTGAATTTGAACATCTGTTCATATGTTTATTGATAATTTGGATTTCTTCTTCTGTGCCTTACCTGTACATATTCT
>PVKH010039080.1:0-11237 GCA_004027955.1 Chaetophractus vellerosus | reverse complement strand
AATATTCTCACCTTGGGTATCATCCTTTAGCTTTGCCCGAACGTAACACTGCAGAAATGGATGTCCAGACCCTTGACATCCTTGAAGGCACCCTTAAAATGCTTAATACTAGTAATTCACCTTAGCACAAGACTGCTGGCTCTGCATGCATTTAGGATATCAAATGCCTTTAGCTGTGTGGCTTAATGTATCCAATAACTCGCTTTCCTATATGCACAATGCTAGTAATTGTAAAGTCATCTCTCCAGTTAGAATCCAACCCAGCTATTTTCATAACACTCCAGCTCCCATTTGCCTCTTTTCCTCTTTTTGCAATGATAGTTATGACATTGATATGGGCATTTTTTATGTCAACTGCTGTGTTGTGTACAAAAATTCCCAGGATTATTGTGCCAGTAATGGGTCTGTAACCCTACCTAGAAACTGGATGGGCCTATGTGCTGTCGCTACCTTGTTCCCTGATATTGATGTCATTCCTGGCAATGAGCCGGTCCCCATACCCAGTCTAGACTATATTATCAGCTGACAAAAGAGAGCTGTACAATTCCTTCTGCTCCTGGCCACCTTAGGCATCACACAGGCATTAACCACTGGATCCGCTGGCCTGGGACTCTCTGTCCGCCACTTCACTAAACTATCCAAGCAATTGATAGATGATGTACAGCTATTATCAGAAACCATCCAGGATATGCAGGATCAATTAGACTCCTTAGCTGAGGTAGTCCTCCAGAACAGAAGAGGTCTTGATTTACTCACCGCTAAACATGGAGGTCTCTGCTTAGCTTTACAGGAACGGTGCTGCTTTTATGCCAATAGATCGGGAATCGTCTGTGGCAAGATTAAAAATCTCCAAGAAGACCTTGAACGAAGGTGTAAAGAATTATTCGATAACCCCTTTTGGAGCACCTTTCATGGAGCATTGCCATACATCATTCCCCTCCTTGGACCCTTGCTTGGCTTAATAATACTCGTATCACTAGGACCATGTCTCTTCAATAAACTCGTGGCATTTGTTAAACAACAAATGGATGCTATAAAGATGCAGCCTATCCAGGTCCATTATCATCGATTAGAAATGGCTGAGTGTGAATCTGAGAATGCGGTTCAGCACCAGTAACTATCTGGATTAAGTTCCAGTGATGACTGGTTAACTGCGTGGGCACTGGACTGGCTATCCAGTGACGGGCAACTGTACTCTTTCTAGGCTATGGACCAACCTAAGACAGAGGCCTGGCCTTCCGCTACCACGGTTCTCCATGACGGGTAACTGGACTCTTTCTTGGCATAGTCCTGACCGAAGACAGGCACAGTCCCCCCACAACAGCCATTTATAATATAAAAGAAAAGGGGGGCCTGTGGAGAGCTGCTCTTATCTAAGGCATCCAGCCTAACTGGCGCCACATTTATGCTAACCCCACTGAGTTTCTATTCTTACCTGGTTTCTATTTCCCCATTTAGTGCTCTTGCCTTCCCTGATATCAGGTGACTCTACACTTGCGGTTATTGCCACAGGGTTCCTCCACATTCCTACCTCAGTTTCCTAGCAACCCCTTGGCAAGTAAGTGCTCTACCTCCCCTTGAAGCATACTTAAAGTCCTTTGTTTGCTTGAGTTAATGAGACTTGATCAGACTCCTGTCTTGTCTCCATTCCTTTTGTCTCTTGTCCCTTTTCATTCTCACTCCCTCCCTAGGTCGTTGTTCATTGACCCGTGGGCCGGGTCAGGAAAACATCAAAATTTTATGGTTGGTGGTAATTTCTTGAATCTTAGACCCAAAGCACAACTGAGAAAATAAAAAGTACATAAATGGGGCTGCCTCAAAATTAAACACTTTTACACCTCAAAGGACTTTGTCAGAAGGAAGAAATGGCAGCCAATTCAATGGGAGAAACTGTTTGACAATCACATATTCAATAAGGATATAATATCTATCATATACAAAGAGGTCATACAACTGAACAATAGAAGGACAAACTACCCAATTAAAAATGGGCAAAAGACTTGAAAAGACAATTGTCTCCTTTATTTTTGATGTAGCAATTTTTAATGTAAGGCTTCTTTAAAAATAAAAAACAATTTAAAATTAAATTACTGAAGTGTGTGGGAGAAGAAAGTATTGGTGGTTAAAAAAGCCTTGTGTATTTTCTCTTTAGGCAAAGAAAATTCTTCCACTCTTCTAGCATAAAATTGAAATATAAATTTTTATAAGGGTAGAAAGATGATTCTCATCTTGATGCTAAATTTTGAGAAAAATGTAATGAGGGCAACATTAAAGCCACCAAATATTTAAGTGTCTATCTTTGCTTTCTGTTTGTTTACCCATAATAAAATTGTGTCAGAAAATGTACGTCAATATCAATATTCTAAGGGAATTTTTGTAATCATCAGGAAAATAAAGGTTACAAACAGAAGGATATTACAACATTCTGTTGTGTATTTATTGTCCAGAAATACCTGTAAAGTGCTTTTAAATTGAAATTTCTTGGTTGATAACCTCCCAGTATCTTCATTCCAACAAATGCCTGAGCAAATGATTTCAAGTAGAGTGGGTTTCATTGAACTCCAAAGGAGCTTAGGCAAACATGGCCATACACAATTTATAAATGGATGGTGAAATAGTGACACTAAAATTTTATTCATTAAAGCAGACATATTTATTTATGTACTACATATTTTTCTTCGTTCTTCATTGTATTAATTAGCTACAGCTAGTTAGTCCTAAAAGAGAAAAAGAGGATGTAGTTATCAGGAAAAATAGATCATTGAAGATGTGTTCAATTTCTGTTTATGTTTTATTATTTATGTTATCATCCTTTACAAAAACACAAAGCATTTTGAGCCAGATATGTATAACTTGCAATATATACTTAGTGCAGGAATGTGAGCTAATATCTTAGCAGGAGATTCAATTCATTATTTAGGAATAGTGGTACTTACCTTTAAAAAACAAATTAAAAAATGACAGTGAATAATGTCCTTGTTCTAACTATCCTCAAACCTCTATCCTAGTTCAACTTGAAAAGAGCTACATATTTTTTAGGTAAAATTTACATAGCAACCTGATTTGAGAACATTTCCAACATTCTAAAAAGAATCCCTGTGTGCGTTCACAGCCACTCCCTTTTCCCACTTCCAATCCTAGGCAGTAACTAATCTTACTTCTGTTTCTGATTTGCTTTTGGAAACAAACCATGTATATATTCTTATCGGTCTGTCTGATTTCACCTTTGTTCTAGCTATATCAGTACTTTGTTCTTTTTATTGCCAAATGATATCACATTGTATGGATATATTACAACTGCATAAACATTCAGCAGCTGATGGCCATTGACGATGCTTCTGTTTTTGGGAAAGTGTAAATAATGCTACTATGAACCATGGAATGCAGGTCATTTCATTGGTTACATAGGTAGGAGTGAATTTTCTGAGTGATAAGTTAATCTTTTATTTTTTCTTTCTAGGAAACTGGAATTCAATTCCTAAGCAAAGGTTTAAAAGGGAAAAGAAATTTGAAAAAACATAAGTGTTTTCCCAGTTTGTATTTACTTTCCTCCAAAGTAAACACACATCAGAAAATTTTAACCATGACATTAGTTGTCTGGTTTCTATTCATGAATAAATTTTCAAGCCTCATTGTCAACAATAGTCTAATCACATAAGCCGAGTTTTTTAAAAAAGATAATTAAATGATCAGGGTAATTGTACTTTTTGGTACTTGAAAGCACACAACTACATAAAAACTGCAGTTAGTTTCTCATGTGTATAAGGTTGGAAAGGCAAAAATATATGTGTTTCTTAAGGCCTCTCAGAGCTTCTCAAATGCTGATAAGAATATTGCACCTGAAATATCACCAATGACTTTTAAACTCTCAACTGAGTTTTTCATAAATGACGCAGTGATAAGCAACTCCTTTGGGCTTTAAACAGTGCTTAGGATATTCAAAGAGAAACCAAGGCTTTACTGCCCTTAAGAAACATCCAGGACTTTCTGATACTTTATCATGCTATTAAATGGTAGAGATATAGAGAGATGATATCTTAGTTTGCCAAGCCTTCTTTGACAAATACCACACACTGTTTGGTTTAAGCAACAGGAATTCATTGTCTCATGGTTTGGGAAGATAGACATACAATGCAAACATATTGGCAGTGCTTGCTTCCTCCCATAGTCTGCAGTGCCCTGGCAATCTTCTGTCACATGGTTTCTCCCCCTTCATTCATCTGCTCCTCTAGTTCCTGCTGACTTCTGGGTTTTACTGACTCACTGTGTTTGAATTTCTTCTGCTTATGAGGACTCCAGTCACATGGTTAAGAGACACCTGATTCAATATGGCTTCATCTAAATAGGGTCATTGAAGGTCCTATGCACAAATGAGTCCACAGTTTATCTGTTAAGAACATCTACAATGTTACTAATTGTAAGTTGGTTCAGACACAAAGATCTGGATTTGGGACTTGAATACACTTTTAGTGGGGAACATGATAAAATCCCCAATAGATACATAGACTGATACATCATACATACATACATACATACATACATACATACATACACATACTTAGAAAATGTCATCCTAGGAATGAAAGAAGAAAATATCAGATTCCACTAACTTTGATTCAAGTTTGGAATCTGACAAAATGAAAATTGGATGACTTTGAACAAGTTACATAATAGCTCATAACCTCTCCTTCTGACTTATAATGTGAAGTTAATTGTCCAATGGCCACCTACCTACAGAGGCATCCACAACTCTCTAATTATTGCCACCTAAACCTCCATGACTGTCTAAATAGTGGCTGCATTGACCCTGGACACAGCTGATTGGAACAGGAATCCTCGCCTAATCCAAAGGAAGGGATCTGGCATAGCATGTTTGTCCTATGGAGTGTGTAATTCTCAGAAACCATCAGGTTTTTTCCTTGGAGAGTTTGAGTTAAAGACATGGAAAGCCAGCTGGGATTCTAATGGGCGACCAGTGCTCTGAGCACTACTTTATTATAGTGAGGAGGCTGAACCATGTGTGGCAGTTTATTGCAGTGGTTAAGATCCGGAGCTCTGGAATCACAATGTCCTGATTTGAAGATTGGTTCTGCCACACACCAACCTGATAAGTCTGGAGAAGTTACTTACTTGACTTCTATGTAATTGCGTTTCTCCATCTTTAAAGTTGAGATAATAAAATTATTGCATCATAAAGTTATCATGTGGATAAGACAAAAAAATAGATGTGAATCTTTCACATTTGTTAAACATGCTCAGAAATGGCTGAGGTTTTTATTACTGCTATCATTATATTTCATGTAGCCTATTAACACAACCCAAATATCTGAGATATGCATTCACAGCACTCTGAAGAAAAGTAAATTCCACATTACCTTGCAAAAATTCAGGAAGAATAAAAATTGTCTATGGTCTACATAAGCCTTCCCCACACATTTTATCTCATTTCCACTGGTAAACTCTACTAATGCCTCTCTTCTAATGAAATACCTGTGTGTTAAAAGGCTGGGTAAGAGCCTCTTTATCATACTATCCTCCCAAGCCACTCTACTCTTTTTACTAAGAGCTAATACTCTTATAATTTATGCTATTAGACTGTAAATGTAACCATTTAGCATTCTCTTAAAATATTTTTAAACTTAAATAATATACTAGAACTTATAATCAGATTTGTATGATTAAATAAAATATAATATATGCAAAATTCTTGGCAATTACAAAAAATTGTAGTGATTTTCACTGCCTGGTTATATCTGTATTATTATTATTATAACAGTGAATGAAACATCCTAATTCAGTTGTTGGTGACAGAGTAAATATATTATTTAGAATATAGGAGCCAGGGACACTGTCACTGTGATTTAAATATGTGGTTCTGCTTAGGTGTCAGGCAATCAAAAACTATGGTGACTAAGGTTGAAGAGTGGACTGATCACTTACAGGGAACAGTTGCTACTGCCAAGCTGATTTTTCACTGAGGTTTTTGGGCCTACTTTTGGCAGATTTTAAAAGACGCCAATTATATTTTCATTTTCTTTCCTTGATGTTTACTGATTGGCAAAAGAGTCAAATTATCAATGCTGGCAATGATTTCAATTCTTGAAAAGTCATTGCTCAGTCAAACTAATAACTGCAACAATTATGCTTTTAGTAATAGTTGATCCATCAACTGAAATTAAAATGCATCACTTATTTGACACATATCTACAGGGTCCTGTGTTATAGAAATGATATATTCTTTTTTTAAAAGATTTATTTTTATTTATTTATATATCCCCCCTTGCTGCTTGTGCTCGCTGTGTTCACTTGCTTTGCATTTTTCTGTGCCTGCTTGTCTCCCCCTTTTGTGTCAGCACACTGTGTGGCGGCTTGCCTTCACCAGGAGACCCCGGAAACCAAACCCGGAGCCTCCCCTGTGGTAAACCAGAGCCCAACAAATTGAACCACAGCTGGTTCCCTGATATATTCTTAAAATCCATATTAAAACCATGTCAATTATGGAAACATTATGTTAGGAATTATAGTTATATAAAACCTCAAAAAAGAAAGGATGTGGCATCAATTAATTAACAAGTGAAATTAAGAAAAATGGGTCATAATTATTTTAGAGAGAGAAAATAAAGCAGATGTCCTGCTGGGCTTTTGCACATTCCTGAGTTGGCAGCTGCAATCCTGAATCATGCCTGCATATCCCCCTGGACCCTTCTGCCCTCACAGCTTATCCTTCTTAGTCTCCTGTGGACCTGATGACCCTGAACATGCCTTGATCCTCTCAAGTCACTTCCTGGTTGGAATGTGGTAAGTAGGTTCAAAGGGGCCATCTGGAAAACGATGAATTCTTAATTTTAACTATACAGTGTTATATTCTTTAAAACATATCATGTTGAATCTATTTCACAATTAAAGTCTATTCTAATCGGAATAATAATATGCCAGATTAAAAAAGATATTCTATTTATATCTGGATAAAAACTATTTCTAGAGCTGGAAAAATCAACTAGATCACAGATATTAAAAGCTTTTTAACACTGATCATCAGTTTATTCAAATTAAATAATTTGCATGAAGTTTTTAGTTGAAGATGGTGTGGGAGATCTGAAGCCCTAAATTCTATTTCTTCAGAGGGCAGTTTGGAAAACATGGCTGGAAGGCTGGTGGAAGCTCAGATGCCAAGTAGGCATAGCTAGTTATATAATTGTGTATTTCTGGTTAGCTACAAGTTTATTGGGAATAATGGTGGCTATGACATGAAGGCTATATTGATCATTAGGGAGGAACTGCTGCTTTTTGCACTGAAGAATTTGGGTCTAGTTTTGCCACGTGGTCTATTTTAAAGAGAAGCCAGCAATATATTTTTTCTGTCCTTGTTATTTATTTATAGTTTTGGTGATATATCCCAATTTTCAATGCTGACAGCTAATTAAAATTTTTAGAAAATTCATTGCATAGGCCAAGCAATGAATTTCATAGGGCAGCTATTAATTGGTACACGGTGGTCAAGATTTTTATTTTATAGATGAAGGAATGGAAGATCTTAGTGGTTACTACAAGGCCTGGGTTAGGGGTGGGGGTGAGGAGATAATAAGTGTAACAAAAGGAATTTCAGGGTATTCATATTATTCTACTTGATATTGCAATGATGGATATAGACCACTATACATTTTGTCACAACCTATAAAATTGTATGGTACAAAGTATAAAACATATAATAAACTATAAATACTTGTTAGTAACAATGTTTCAGTATTTGTTCATCAATTGTAACAAATATACCACACTCCTGTAAGATGTTATTTAATGGGGAAAAATGTGAGAGGGGTAGGAATATATGGAAATCCCCTATATTTTCAATGTAACTTTTCTGAAATCTCAAGCTACTTGAAAAATAAAGTTTTATTGAAAATGGCTTTGTGACTTAAGCGCAGCTGGCCTCTGTTCTTTGAACTCAGTGTCTATATGAATTTTACCTAACATAATGTCCTCTGGTTTGAGAAGAGCATTATCTTAATCATGTAGTAGGTAAGAATTAATATTTTGTGACTAGTCAGACTTTTTCTGGAATCCCAGCTCTAGGCTCCATTGTGTTTCTCCTTCCTTATTTAAAACAAAAAGTGTGAAAATAGGGCATATCTTATAAAGATGTGGTATAGAGTCAATGGGTTGTTGAATGTCAAAGAGTAATCAATCATTGCTTGTTTAGTGAATGCTGTTGTTAAATTTACATTGCAATGAAAATTTTGACATGAGTTATTTAGAAAAGAGAAAATTCAGGTCTAATCAGCTTCACTGGGAAGCACAATAATACAGATTTATGTATTTTGCCTTTCTTGGCTTATATAATTAATGCCTCCAAACATTATTTCACAAAAAATTATATACCTCTTATATATTATCTTGAAATCAATATAAAATAATAACAATGGAGTTCATGTGGAAGTTGCCAAAGAGAGATGAGATGAGATTGTTTTTCATATATGTAACTCTAAGAATCCATGTGCACTGAAGTCATACAGGGGACCTTCTGTGACAAATCATAATGGATGTTTAAATATCTCAGTTTTACCCTTATTGTTTTGACACATGTTTAATCTGGAAAATAAAGGAACTGAAGTTCAATACCAGTAAACAGATTAATATAATTCATTAAAATGAGACCAACAATGTCATAATGAAGAAACTGGAAGATTCTTTTAAATGAGGTCATGTTGAACAATAACTTTAATGAGAGACATGATAAAAAGGAAATCTTCGACAGGAACTCATAAGTTACCAAAGAAAATTCCTAGGTTTGCTTCAGGCCACTCAGAATCCTCAATGTGATTTCTTGGGAAGCAGTTTCTTTGGAGTGGCACTGACATCTTTCAACAAAATGACAAGGAGCCATACCAGTGAAGAACTATAATAAAAACATTTTTTTAGAAGCAGTACACATTATGTGAATTAAATAAAGAAATGATTCAACAGTTGTAATTCATTATGTTGAGGTTCATTTCTTAAAATCAAGTGTATAGTTCTCAGAAGCAGAATACAAATAAGAATATCCTTGGAACTACCTTTCAGAAAATCCCTTTCATCATTGATATTACATGCCATATTTAAACAGCAAGCAGCTTACTTCAATAAAGCAACATGACGAATTTTTAGTGATGAATTCTGAAATACAGAATAGAGTAAATGTCAAGTTGGCAAACATAGTTGAGTATTTTAATTTCCTAATTGCAATAAATATTACTAAAGAATGGAAATATATATGTTCATTTTATTTTGTAATTAAGTGCTTATTTTGGATGTGCCCCTATATTTTGGGCATTGTCAGTGAAACAAGGTAAGTAAGATAGTTCACATAAAAGGTCATTTCACACCTATTAGACTGGTCACTAGTAAAGAGTTGGAAAACTGTCAATGTTGGAGAGGATGTGGAGAGATAGGAATGCTTATTCCCTGTTGGTGGGAATGTAAAATGTTATGGCAATTGTGGAGGACTGTTTGGCAGTTCCTAAGGAAGTTGATATAGACTTGCCATGGGACCCAGCACTACCATTTCTAGGTATGTACCTAGAACCGAGAGCAGTGACATGAATAGATATCTGCAAACCAAGGTTCATAGCAGAGTTATTCATGATAGTCAAAAGTTGTAAACAACCCCGGTGTCTATCAACTGATGAATGGGTTAACACATTGTGGAGTTTACACATGATGGAATTCTATGCAGCAGTAAGAAGAAATGGAGTCATGAAACATATGGGAACATGGATGAACCTGGAGACATTGAGTGAAGCAAGCCAGACAGAAAAGGACAAATACTATATGATTGCCCTATTATGAACTAAATATATTATGTGAATTATAAATATATTATGTGAAATATGAATATGGGTAGAATTGCTTATATAAGACCATTTTTCTTTGAAGGTGAACAAATGTAAGTCAGTACTGCAAAATGTTATCGGACAAATAAACCCATTACACTAGGTGAAGAAGACCAGACACAGAGTACTACATATTGCATGATTCTGTTTATATGAAATGTAAATATGAATCAATTTATAAAGATGAAATGAGATTAGTTCTTATGTAAATGAGGAAGGACTGCTAAGGATTGTGGAGTCTTTCTTTTTGGAGTAATGAAAGTATTCTAAAATTTTTGAGATGATGAATGTACAACATTGTGAGAATACTAAAAGCCCTTGATTATCCACTATGGATCGAATAGCCAGAAACACCAGCTATGTACAGTGGGGGGAGCAAAAAATTGGTTATTTGTGAAAGCTAACAAGCTCAAAGCTGAAAATACTTTAAGATCACCAAGAGGATAAAAGTTCTAAATCATATTATATACTGTTTTGAAGTTGTACTTATTTTTTTTCAGGGTAAAGAAAGTTGTACATAGAACAGATTTATGACTTGAAAAACATAAGGCACCTTGGAAAAAAAGAAAAAAATAATAATATTCCTACCTGAATGAACACAAGTAGAAGGTGGTAATGAATGCCCTTTCTATTTCTTTTAATTTTTAAAACTACACTGTATTTAAATATTTTGTCATGGTTTAAAGAAGATTGGGAATACTCTCTCAACAGAGATCTACTACAATTGCAAAACTGATTCCAACAGATATACGAAAAATATATCTAGAACTAAATTTACTGATTTATTGTAGGAAATACGGGCAGAGCATGAACGGTCTGGGACTGAATTCATTTGCAATAATTAGAAATCACTTGTCCATAAGATAGTTGTCAGATACAACCATACTTTCCTAAAGAAATAGATATTTAAGGAGCAGGGCATCAGCACCAACATTCGGGCAGATACGGGCGCACAGGACCACAGTTCAGAACAGGGCGCAGGAGTCAAAAAGCGCATGCGCGCCCAGTAAAGCTGAGAACAAGCTATAGAGGAGTTAATTGAAAATTAGGGAGCAGGACAGGGAGACTTGGAGACAAACGAGAAATGTGTCCATAAAGAGGCAAAGGGACCCTGGCATCTCATCTGAGAAGTTAGGTGGTCACACCTCTGAACAGGCGGCGCCCCTGCCACACACCCGCCTGTCCCATAGTGGCTTCCGGGCCAGGAGCGTCAGCACCGGCGCCCGGTCTCTGCCGCCCTCTCAGCTGTCAAGAGTGGGATCCCGGCGGTTCTTGCGGGGAGGATTGCTCACGGAAGCCCCTCAGCAGTCCTATCTCTGGACTTCCTCTGTCAGTTACTGTTCAACCTTCTGTGGAGTGGTTCCCAGC
>PVKH010039079.1:0-11209 GCA_004027955.1 Chaetophractus vellerosus | reverse complement strand
TAAAAAATATAAAAAAAGGCATTACAGATATAAATGTAAAATGTCAAAGTATAAAACTTAAGAATAAAATAAGAGGGAACCTCTAGACCTAGAACTATGCAAAGAGTTTTTGGAATTGGCACCAAATACACAATCCATAAATGGAAAAATTGATAAATTGGACCTCTGCAAAAATAAAAAAATTTGCACTTTGCAAAACTCTGTAAAAAGAATGAAAGGCATAAAATGCATATCTGTGAAAGGATTTATATCCAGAATATAGAAAGAATATATAAAAAATAGAACATATAAAGAACTTTAAAAGATGAACATTATAGAACCAAACAACACAAATAGAAAATAGTCAAAACATTTTCACTGAAGAGACTATGCAGGTAGAAAATAAGACCATGAAAATATGTTCAACATCTGTTTATTAACTAAATGCAAATTAAAGCCACAATTAGGTATCAGTGCACACCTATCATAATGACTAAAATAAAAAATAGGTTAACATAAATGCTTGTCAGGAGGCAAAGATACTGGATCACTCATACATTGCTCATGGAAATGTCATATGGTACAAACCTTGGAAAAAGTTTAGTTTGTAAAAATTAGGCATAAATTACCATATGTCACGTCAATTCCACCTTTTGGCCTTTGCCCATGGGAAATGAAAACATATATCTATGAATGCTGGCGATAAGCATTATTTACACTATTCACAATAACCAAAAAGTAACACAATCCAAATAACTATCAATTGCAGAATGGATAAACAAAATGTTGCATATCATTAAATGAAATACTACTCATAAAAATGAATGAATTATGATGTGTGAGCCTCAAAAACATTATGGTAAGTAAAGAAGATAGATGCAAAAGACCACATACTTTTCAATTCCATTTATATGAAATGTCCACTAAGCAAAATCTGTAGAGACTATAAGCAGGCTAATGGTTTCCAGGGGCTGGGAGTGGACATGGGCTTTGCTGTATGTGGACAGGAGGGATGTATGTGGAGTGAGCAAAATATTCTAAAATTGGATTGTGGTGATGGTTGCAAATACAGCAAATATACAAAACATCATTGACTTTTTCATTGAAAATGCTATGTAGACTAAATCTCAATAGAACTGTTAAAAGTAATTAAAATATTTCACAAATAGAATTAGGAATAATTTATTAAGTGTATCTTTTTCCATGAGCTAGTTTTGGATATAAGACATTAGAAGAATATATAAAGGCCCATGTGTAGCTCTCCTTGATATACCCATTCGAATGCCCCAAAGTAACTATCAACCTCATTTGATATTTGTCATTGTCATATCTTTCAGCATTGCTTCAATGTATTACATTTCCATATAATAAATAATGTATACAATTTTTATACAAAGCCTCCCGTATTAATGTAATGCAAAATTTCTTTTAAAGATTAAAAGAATTTTTTTATAAATTCCTTTTAAATTGTTATTGTTTCTCCAGACTGCAACTTTGATACAATGGGGCTAGAAGTGTAACTCATAACATTTACAAAATATGTTTCTTTCTCATATAAATGATTACAAAGACTACTTGGCAGATCAGATGGTTATGTGATATGAAGGCATTCATTGAATTTTGTTTGGAAAAGGAAATACAGATCCTTGTTAAGTACAAGACAGTCTGGAAAATCTGTTTTCATTTTTGATTAGCAAGAAAGGGGAGATGGTTGGGTAACAAGATGAAATAAAATCACTGATGATCTCCAGTTTTCGTTTTTTCTCATTTACATAGAATAGATAAATGGTCAGGAAGCTGTTGGTCAAGTAAAAGAAAACAAAACAGCTCACCAGCAAGAGAATGACGTGGGTGGCTTTGTTTTCAGGAGAGGACTGTGGAGAGCGTATGGTACTGTGGACATGTTGGACATGCTTGTGATGTCTGAAGAGGAGACTCACCATGTAGACACTGTTAAATGTCATGAGGAACAGAAAGAACAAATCTCGAATTAATGTAGCACTTAGAAATGCTGCTGCTTGATTTTGTCTGAACTGTTTGATTTTGCAATATGGGCTGTAATAGCCAGGTCCAGCCTTAGTAGAATTGCTGTTGGAAACAGATCTTAAGATGACCTGAATATAGATGAGCATGTTGATGATCCACAAAAAAAGTAAAGAGGGCAAAATGCATGTGGAGATTTTGAGTTTAAGCCATGCCCATTTATAATTACTTGGAGTAATAGTCACTGCCTGAAATGTACTAAGGAGAGAGGTTGTGCAGATTGAAAGACCTCGAGTAACTCTCTGAATATACAGCACTGTTTTACAACTGATATCATCCATAACAATCTTAACTCCAAGGAAAAACATTATATTAGGAATGCCCCTGAATACAAGTGTCACAGCATTAGACAGAGTGAGATGTGTAAGAATCACATCGATAGGCTTCTTTTTATTGGGTTGAATTAAGAAGGTGGACATATATAATAGGAATAGCAATGAATTCCCTGTGAACCCAATGCCAGTTTGAGAGATGAAGAAGATTCCCAAAATTGTGTCGCTTGAAATCATTGTCTTCATGGTTATGTAGATCTTCAAACCAAGGGCAGCATGACCTACAGATATATAATTTGGTTATGAAAACAAATGTTAAAGTAATTCAGGTTGAGGAACAATATAATAGTTTGAGATGTTTATACTGATGATGAGTCCAGGCCAAGAGGCAGAATAACATTTTTATCTGGAGAATGATTTCCATAGGTCAATAGTATTAATTTTAGAAAATTTTCTGGGAGATGTTTGACCTATCATGAAGCTGGACTTTTGAAAAATTATAGGCAGGTTTTTCTTTTAAAAAAGCATAAGATGATATTTTAATTCATAATTTATACATTTTAATACTCGGACATTTTTATTAGTATTTATAACTTAAATCAGTGGTTCTCAACCAGGGGGACATTGGCAATTTTGAACTCACTGTGGGGTGATACCGGTGTGTAGAAAAAGTCAGTGATTCCACTAAATATCCTACAAAGCACAGGTGATCCCACATGACAGAGAATCATCTGGCAACAAATATCAATAGTGCTAAGTTTGAGAAATCCTGTTCTAACTAATGGGCAGCAGTAACTGAAAACTGATAATTTTTAGATTATTTTTGCATTAGACAGTTCTTGTTTCAAATGACAGTTACTTTAGAGATATCTACTAATTATGACATAGATTCTACTGGAGACAACATATCTTTGTTTTGTTTCCTCTGACACTTTTTAGTTGTTAAGTCTTGCTACAGTATTATATTTAACAGTTCAAGAAATTAAAGTGAAGGATTGGGTATGAAATTGTTAAACTCAGAAGATCAAATTCACCAATAAAATTATACAGTGACCATCTTCATATTCCAAATCTCTAATCTTAAATAGCAGATTCCACTGAGTTGTTCACCTAGTAAATTTTGTGTTACCATCACAATATTTCTCAGACTGCCTAATCTTCCCAGTTTCTTACACCAAGGTATTGTCTAATCAGGACTAAGGGACAACTAGTAAACTGAACAAGTTTACTGCAGGTATTTGACCAACTGCATGATTGGCTAACAAGTTCAGTAGTATGAATATGTGGCATGTGGGAAAATTCAGAATAAGGTAAAAATTATATTACAAAAGATAAGTTTACATTACACATTCTCCTGTTCCAAACCTGGATTGATGAAACAACTAAGAGGGGTGACTCCTTATATTCCTTTTTCTTCTTTTTTTTTTCTGTCAGACTCTGAATTTTTATCATCTCAACTAGCTAACATAAAGAGTGGGTACAATGACAATTTACACCATTTCTTGCCCCCAGTCCACCCAAAACGAAATACATTGATGAGATTTTCTACTAGTTACCTCTATAATGTATTTGTTACTCTTTTGAGCTTTGTTTTGATTTTTCTCAGTTTCGGGTAACTATCCTTCAACCACAACCTCTATATTTCATATAAAATAAATGGATGAACATGAATTATAAAATTCATGAAAAAGGAGCAAAGAGAGAAAGGAAAAACACTCATTGCAGAACATATGAAGCAATGTTTGAAAAATTAAGAACATCTATTTAAAGAAATGATAATATGGAATAAATATTAAAATATGTAATATTTCAAATATATGAAATAAATGAGAAAAACAAAATGCTTTATTGGTATAGAACAATTAAAAGTAGTAAAATTGGCATTAAATCTAGCAAGTACTTATAAAGGAAAAGGAAATATGTAGATAAGAACATTAAAAAGGATATGCCAAGAATGCAAGGTGTTGGCAGTGGGGTGGTGTATGGGAGCCCTGTATGATGATATGTGTGTTTGTTTTGTATGTTCACAATTTTTACTATTCACTTACTGTTTATGTATGTTCATGTATGAATGACATCCTTCAATAAAATTTTTTGAAATGAAAAAACACGGTGCATCAGATGATATTTTCTGAAGATACTATTGTCACTATTTCCCATTCTATGTGCACTTCTCTTAATGTGCCTTTGACATTCCTTCCATTGAGATCTAGTGACTATGTTGAAACTGGGCAGGATTTGGCTGTTAATTCAATCAATAGAGTAGGACAAAAACGATGCTTTCTCGCTTCTGAGGAGAAGTCATAAGAGGTACATATTCTGTTTTTTGGGCTGGAACTCTCAAGCTTGAAACCATTAACTGCTACGTGAGAAGCCTGTGTACCTGATGCTACCATTTCATGGGGGAATTGAAAACTCACCACTAGCTTCAGGACACATCCTATCCTTCTCCCACTGTTCCATGTCCAGACACCCTCTGACTGTTAACTGCATGAAAGACCATGCCTAGCTGAGCCTTTCTTTAATACTGCTCTTCAGAAACTATGATAAGTCATAACATTGTTGCTGTTTGGAGCCACTGATCTTTGGAGTGATTTATTATTCAGCAATAATAACAGGAATGGAGAGAAAGGAAAAGACTCAGGAATTAAGTAGAGTAACAGAAAACAATGATCAGGGTGGAATAAATCAATACTTTGGGTAAAATTGAAGATTTAGAAATTCATGTATGCGTGAATGGAATTAGTAGAATAGAAATAATGCAAAGAATAAATAGGAATATCCACTTCTCTGCAGGATTTTGAAGGTAGTGACAGGGTCCTTCTGAGGTGACCAGACTCTTTTCTGCCCTTGATAGCATGTGGGGCAGGCATGGCAAGTTAGAAATGTGAGACTCTTCAAGTAATAGGAATTCTAGACATTTGACACAAAACAATATATATTCTCTTAAGAATAAGGACCATTCATCTTAAATTGGAAATTATTTCTACAAATACTTTTTAGGAAAAATAAGCTGCACAAATCTATGGAAAAGAGACACACAAGCAAACAAGCAACCTGGAGCAAGATTTTTCAGATAAAGCCTAACAGTTACAAACATCATAAAACAAAAATTTCAAATAGTGGAATTATTAGACATCTTTTAAGCAAATAGAGATTTTGTGTATAAGCAAGTAGAGCAAATTCTGGACATATTTGTAGGAGAATGCTAACTGTATATTTAAGAAGGAAATTTGAAATAGATCAAAAAGTATTTGTAGAAGTGAAAAATTAAAGATCAAAATTAGGAATTCGATGTTTAAAAGTATATTAGGCTCAGATGAAAAAATATGAGAGACTTTAAGGGGTTAAAAGAAATTATTAAGAAATTGCTGAGTGATAGAGACAAAGATGGAAAAAAGAGAAGCAGCGAACACTGAGATGGAGTGAGATCATCTGCATGTATTTAGTTAAAGTTCCACAAAGTAGAGAGAAAGAATTGGAATAGGCAATATTTAAGATATAATGACAGTGCATTTTTCAGAACTACTAAAAGCCAGATACAAAAGGTACAAAAAATTTCAGGCAAGATATATTTTGTTTCAAATCTAAACATAAAAGCACCATAGACAATCTATAGAAAACAAAGAGAAATTATAAAAAAATATTCAGAGATCAAGGTGAGTTCACTTCACTGTAGCAACAAACCAAGTCTCCAAACAATGGAATCTGGAAGAAGGAGGAACAAGACTTTAATGGCATTAAAAAATCTCTTTTTATAGAAATGATTACAAGTACAATGTCATTTGAGACTTAAATAAGATATTAAAAAATACATTTTCAAATACCTCAAAGATCACCTTATGGAAAATTCTGAAGAATTTCATTCAGTCAGTATAGAATCTACCACAGATGGAAGAGGTCTTAGGCCATTTTCCCTGAAGAAGATCCTGTGATAAGTTACAAATTAATATTTCCACAAGGATACATTTTCCCCCTTATTCATGGATGTGACCAGGTCTCTATTTTCTCCTTTTGTGGACATGGCCAGGAATCCTATTCTCCCATTATTCCATGAAATAGTCACTCCCTTATATTCCCTTTATCTAGAGACATGACTATGCTTTCCATTTTCTTCCTGTTACATGGACAAGACCAGGCCACACATTTTCTCTTACTCTTTATGCATGGCCACAGTCAAAATAATTTCCATTGAATACAATTTCTTCAGAGATTGAAAAAGAGGGCATAAATGGTATTGCAGTCTGTGAGGCTAGTATCACCCTGACTGCAAAATTCCAGTAATGGCAGTACAAAAAAGAAAATATTTATTAATCTTATCCATGAACCTAGAAGAGAAACATTAAAAAAGACAAAGTTAATCAAGCAATAAATAAAAACTTAGTATACAAGGCCCATTTGGGTTTACCCCTGGCAGGAAGTTTAGTTTAATATTAAGAGACAAAAGTAAAATTCACTGCACTATTATAGTAAAGGTGAAAGTGTGACCATCTCAATAGATGCATATAAAATCTTTGATAAAATTCAAAGTCCTATCAGATTTAAAAGAAACAGGAAAATAGAAAAATAAATGGAATATACTTAACCTGCTCCTAGTATTTACCAGTTTTGCCCTTCAGACATCACACATAATGAAAAAGCATTCAAAGCTTCTTGGTTGTAATTGGGAACAGCCAAGAATGCCTGCAATGATCAATTCTAGTGCAAGAAGTTCTGATTCTCACAATAAGACAAGATAAAAATATGACTACTAAAAGGATTGAAAAGAAACAAAATTTTCATTCTTTCCAGGTTATATTATTCTGTAATGTAAATTCCAAGAAAATTTAAAGATAAATAATTATTAATAATAGGGAGATTTTCTAGATTCATGGATTAAAAAGTCTGTAATAATCATTTGTATTTTCAAATATTAGTAATAATTGTAAAATAAAGTTTAAAAGAGAAATTTAAATGACATCAAATGTGAAGTACTTCTTAATTAACTATCGACAAGATATGCAGAGGCTTTAGTGAAAAAAATAATTATTTAGAGCTTTTAAAGATATTAAATAAATAGAAAAATATATATTATTCATGGACTGGAAGATGCAATATTTTAATTACAACATTTTTTTTGGAAATAGGCAAACCACTTTTCAAAAAGAGGAAAAATAAGAAAGAATCGCTCTAGAATATATAAAGGTTTTTAAAAAATGATTTCATGCAAGATGGCATTTATGTGATCAGGATGAAAGGGATTAGAGGTCCTAGAAACCAGCCTGCACATTTTGGAATCCTGTGTGACTGAAGGATAAAGGAAGATTAGTGAGAGAAACAAAATCTTTACCATGAATTGTGTTGGGACAACCAGAAAAAAAGTGACCTTGGATCCATGACTCAAATCATGTACAGACAGTAATCCCAGATACATTGAACACATGATTGTGAAAGTAAATTCATAGAACATTTTTCAATTATTATATAGGATATTTTCATGAACTCAAAGGAAATTTTTCTAAAAGCAGAAAAACCACAACCACAAAGGTGAATATTGATAAATTTGACTATATTAAAACTAAGAACATAAAGAGTAGAGGAACAGCCCCTTTGGGGAAGAAGATATTTGCCAAACACACAGCTGACAGATGTCTGATATGCAGAATGCATTAAGGGTTACTAAAAGTAAAAAAAAAAAAAAAAAAAAAAAAAAAAAAAAAAAAAAAAAAAAAAAAAAAAAAAAAAAAAAAAAAAAAAAAAAGTCAATAAAGCACAAAGAACAGCCAGGGAAACAGAATCCAAAGAATTTAATAAGAACTTCACAAATAGTGACTACCAATGACAACAAACCCGAAACTGTCCATTAAGAACCAGTAAAATTAAATGAACAGCCACCATGTGGTACAATTACACACATACCCCATCAGCAAAATTTAAAAGACTGATAGGAATGAGTATTAGATATTCAGCAACATAAGTTCCAGTGGCATTCTAAATTGGAGAAAACACCTTGGAAAACATTTTAGGGTTATCTAGGTAAGTGAAAGGTGAATAATAGTTCTACTTTTAGGTACCCTATAATTCAAAACTTATTGGCAGTACTGAGTGTTTCCAACTATAGATGTAACAGAATTGTTTGTAGCAGCCCAAAACTGAAAAAAAAAAAACCCAAAAAAACAAACCCTACTACTATTCAACAACAAAAATATATATGTAACTTAGTGAACTTCCTACAATGGCTTATGATAAAATTAAATGCACAAATTGGAGTAACACACATCAATCTGGACACAGAAACTAAAGAAAAAGAAATAATGATCTATATTTAGAAAGTTCAAAACCAGTTGAGAGCTATAAAGAAAAGTAATAACATTTAAGCTAAACATTTATATATTATTCAACTTTCATTTATTATATTTAACAAAAATGCTTTATATTTTATAGAATAAACAGTGATGATTAGTATGAAACCTGACTGGAAGCATTGTGCAAAAAATTGTTACAAAAGACAAAGTAATAAAACAAAAGCAAAACCAAAAACAATGATGTAAACAGTGACTAGAACAGAAAAACAATGTGTGGATTGTGATAATTTGAATAAAAAAGAAGAGTGACAAATATAAGAGAAATGAAAATTAAGGGAAATAAAAAAAGAGAGGTGTGAACTGAAAACATCAAAGTAGATGGATGCATTTTGTAAATATGGGCTTAGGATGAAAAGCGAGAATAGAATACAACTGTACTCAAACTAAAGTAGATGAGAAATATTTTTAAACTAAAGAGTATTAATTACAACAGGAAGGAAGGTAACAAGTGTCAAATGTTTAAGAAAGCTAAGGAAAGGAAGCTAATTAGAAAGGGAACAATAATGCAGATTGAAAATAATAAAAGAAGATATGGGACACAATGAACATGAAGTTTAAAGTAGAAAATAGAAGCTATGAGAGTGTAAAAATAAATTACATTAAAACTAACATTAGAAAGATTAATAAAACCTTATCAGAATTGAGTATGAAATAAAATGTGGGAAAGCAAAATAAAAGGGAAAAATATGCTTCTGAGAGTAAAGAAGGAGAAATGTTGGAAAGGGTAGAATTGTGGAAATTAGCCACAAAAAGAATGAAATGAGATCTAATATACAAAAGGATATGTCTAAAAGAATGAAACAATTAATTAAAATGTTAAAGATGAGTGAAGGAACTAAAGACAATTTTTAGATATATAATTAATAGAAACAGATGGAAGGTTACATAGTGCACAGAGAAGGAAAATATGCTTGATACTAGAAAGAAAAGGGAATCCAGGAAAGAAGGAAGTAGATGCAAAGGACAAGGAAATTCATTAAAGGACCAGGAATAAGGAGTGGAGAAGAAGACAAAGATCAGGATATGCATAGCAAAAAGTTTTATATTCTCAATCTATTATCATATAGTTGAGAATAAAATAATAAATAAATAATACTATTCCTTGAGGAAAATATAAGGATTAAAATAAGCTAGAATAAAAGAAGATATTACAAATCTTGATAGAGAAGCTAAAAAGAATCATAAAAGCAATAGAAAAGGAAAATTATTGGTATACACAATAATAAAATAATTGATATAAAAAGAAGTTTGAAATTGTTGCAAGAAAATTTGAGCTAAAACAATTAGACTCAGGAAAGACTGACAACAAGATGGAAGTCTGGAAAAGTCTCCACATCTCTTGACCCAGCCCCGAGTTTCCAGCCCTGGCAGCACTCTTACCAAAGCTGGCTTCTGTGTGTGGCTTCACGGCAGCTAGGTATCTCCAGTAAGTTGTGTTGAGAGATGCTGGCAGGAAGTCAGAGTTATGGGGAAGAGACTGTGTGACTTCATTTCCCACTGGATGCTTATTACTTTGTTTTCCAGAATGTAAATGCTCTTTGTGCAATGACTTACCCCAGCACTCCAGAGGAGCCTAAATTATACCCCCCTGATGCCAAGTGCCTCTCTAAAAGTTATTAGAGTCATCAATTTTATGTGCAGACACTGGAAGGAACTAGAAAAAGAACAACAAACTAACCCCAAAGCAAGGAGAAAGAAGAAAATAACAAAGATTAGAGCAGAGCTAAATGAAATTGAAAATAAGAAAGCACTAGAAAAAATAAATAAAACCAAAAGCTGGTTCTTTGAGAAGATTAATAAAATCGACAAAACCTTAATTAGATGAACAAAGAAAAAAGAAAGAAGATGCAAAAACATAAAATAAGAAACGAGGAAGGTGATATCACCACTGACCTCACAGAAATAAAGAGTATCATAAGAGGATACTTTGAAGAATTGTATGCCAACAAGACGGATAATTTAGAGGAAATAGACAAATTCCTAGAAACACCTAAGCAGCCTACACTGATGAAAGAAGAAACTGATGAACTCAATAGACCAATTTCAAGTAGTAAGATTGAATTAGTCATCCAAAACCTCCCAACAAAGAAGAGCCCAGAGCCAGATGGCTTCACAGGTGAATTCTACCAAACATTCTGGAAAGAACTAACACCAATCCTGCTTAAACTCTTCCAAAAAATAGAAGTGGAGGGAACATTGCCTAACTCATTCTATGATGCTAACATCACGCTAATACCAAAGCCAAACAAAGATGCCACAAGAAAGGAAAACTATAGACCAATCTCTCTAATGAACCTAGGTGCTAAAACCCTCAACAAAATACTTGCTAATCATATTAACAACACATTAAATGAATTATACATCATGACCAACTGGGTTTCATTCCAGGTATGAAAGGATGGTTCAACATAAGAAAATCAATGTAGGGGCCGGCTGTAGCCAGTGGATAGGGCGCCGGTTTACCACATGGGAGGCCTCAGGTTTGGTTCCCAGGGCCTCTTTGAGTGGGCAGGCCGCCTTGAGAAGGCAAGCCGCTGTGGGCAGGGCAAAGCCGCCACGGGCAGGGCAAGT
>PVKH010039078.1:0-11234 GCA_004027955.1 Chaetophractus vellerosus | reverse complement strand
CATGTTTTGCAGGCAGCAGAGCTCTGTGTTTACCATACTTATTTTAAAGGGAGCTGGTATAGGGATTATTTAGCATGCTGGCAATTTGCAAACTACCTAAACTGAAAGTGTTTTGTTACATGGATTTTAATATATCTGTATAATAAAGTATTCTTTGGACATTAAAAATGATAGCTATCTATTTTCATTTATTAACAATAATTGATTTTATTAATATTGTGTCAATGTGAGTCTTTTGTGGATCCCAGAAAATCCTGTTCTTAAAGATAATCCATTCCTGTACATGGAAACTTATTGTAGGTGGGACCTTTTGATTAAATTACTTCAGTTAAGAATCTTTGATGAGATTGCGTGACCCAGGGTGGGTCTTAATCATTTTACTGGAGTCCTTTAAAGATGGAGGAATAAAAAGCCACAGACGCAGAAAAAAGGTGTAGAGACAGAGAAAAACTCTTAGAAGCTGAGAGAGGAGGTCTGGGAGCCAAAAGCTGAAATCAACAGAACATAAAAGCTAAGAGGAGGCCACTTTAGTCAGAAGCTGAAAACAACGAGGTCCTGAGGAAAGGTGAGAAATGAGCGGATGCCACCATGTGCCTGACTGCCCACAGCTGCAGCGTGGGAATGAAGGATCTCCTGAGGGTGCCTTGATTTGGACATTTTTTCACAGCTTCAGAACTGCAAGGTTTTTACCTAATAAATCCTCATTGTAAAAGCCAACCCATTTCTGGTTGCTCCCAGCAGTTTTTAGCAAACTAAAACAAATACTAAAGAGCGATTATTAACACTAAAGAATGCAAACCCTTAAGAGAAAAAAATATTTAGATAAAAATATAATATGCATCATATGGACCCATTTACTTATATGGGTTTTTTTTTAGCATGAGTGAGAACCTAAGTGGTGAACTTAGTGGTTAGGCGTTGCCACCTTGGAGCACACTGATTGAGTTCATAAATGTCACTCTGGAGATTATATTTATAGGGGTGAAGTGTAGGGGGCTATAGATGATAATCACATAAACAAATAAACACAGAAGATGATGTTAGATATCCAAACATTTATTGAACACCTATTTTTTGCCAACCATTGTTAAATACATGACAAATGTGTATTTAATATTGACAGCTGTGATAGAAGATAGACATTATTGGCATTTTTTAAAGGAGACAACTAAGACTCACAACGACTAAGTAATGGAGCCTCCAAGTATTGTTTTATCCACTCCATCAAGACTTCCTTCAGAGAGCCATGCATTCTGTTAAGGGGAGCCTCCCTCCTTATTATTATATTCCTTGATGCACAGAGAGTTATAAACAGTAGATAATAGCACATATTTCCAATGAAAGTTTTAACAATTCAATTAGTTTTTTGGTACAAGGCAGACATTTCAGGTTGATTTGCGGAATCAAAATAGTAGATTGTAATAACTGGAGGATGTTCAGAGATCATTTTATTTACTCCCATTATTTAGAAAATGGTCATAAGCAGGAAGGGAGACAAATATGTCAATGGTAAGTGTAGTGGTCCAAGAAAAAGAAAAGGGAAAACAAAGCATGTTCCTTCAAGAACAGCTGTATCTTAACAGAAAAGATAATACATTATATAAAAGAACATTTCTCTCAGCTTCAGAATTGAAATTTTTGTTGTCCAACATCCCTTTTCCTCCTTGGCTAAATGGTTGCTTGTTTCATACTCTTTTTTATGCATATTGTGGTCCTTCCCTAAGAAAAGCTCCACAAATAAATACAAGGCACTAAATAGGCTCCATCTACAAATGTGCTCCTAGAAGGAATTTCAACTGCTCTCTTGTTTGTTTCCTTTTGCTTCACTGCTCCAGGCAGACAGCAGACAGTCACCTAGCTTTGCCTTCAACAGCAAAAACTGAACAAAGAAATCCCAGGACCCAAATTCTAGAAAAGATCTCTTGCAATTCTTCAGGGCCAGTGACTTTTCAAAACCTAAAACTTTTGTCTTAAAATTAAGGGCCAAGATAAAAGCCAAACTGGATGCAGGAGGGGTGGGAAAGAATAACAGTGACTGAAGAGAGGCATGAAGAACTGTATTTCTGCAGTCTGAGAGGTTCTGAAAGGGATGGGGGAAGGATTCAACAGGGAGGAACTTTGTGAAAGCAAAGACAGATTTGGTACTACTTTGGCATACACATATTCACCTCTGTCAGATTTCTATTCCAGAGGGAACTAACACAATTTGACAAATCACAACAATGGCTGAAACCCAACTCCTCTCTGACCATTTGAGTCTGTATTGTGAATACTGTTTAAAAACCACCAACTTGACAGAAGAACTGTGCCTAATTAACACTCCCCTAATACCCCAGCAACTAATAAACCTGCTGATGTAAGAAGTGGGGTGGGATGGGGTGGAATGCAGTCACACTTCCTAATCAAATTAGGGCCAAAAATAAAATGCTCCAAACTAGCTAAAATCAATTAATGTGACAGCAAAATGCATTTATTTATACCTTCAATGCTATCACTTAAAGGAACAGGCATATAAGAGTTTAACGTATAAAGAAGCAGCTGGAGCTTCTTGAAACACTTGATAAGGGGTTGGTGCTTAGAGGATTTTACTAATAATAAGCAATGTCTGATGGAGATTTACCTCAGAGGCAGCCTCTGTCCTGCGCCAGCAAATGCCTCGGGGTCTTCTGATAGGGTTTGGTGATTCTAATTGGGCTAATTCATTAAAAGTTGGGGGAGGGAGAATATAGCTAATCAATAAACGCTCTGATAGATCTAGGTGTTTATTTGTAACCAAACAAATGGATGCTCATATATTTACAAATAAAATAAGTGCTTTAGAATGCTCCTTAGTAGACTTTGTATGAATAAGATCAGTTCTATTTTCTGCAAAGCTTTCAAGGCTAGTAAACATTTACCAAACTTTTCTTTAGGGCTATGCTCAGTTCAAAACTTGTAGAGACTCTAAAAAGACAGAAAAGTGGTTCTTGTGGAAAACACAGTTTGGGGTCAGTGAATACCCTTGTTTCCATTCTTCTTTATGGTGTTTTGATTCCAGGAATATCAGGCAAATTAGATGGCTTAAGAGAATTTCCGTACTGTCAACATAATAATAAATTAACAGAGAAATACTCACTTTAGGATAATTGGTGAAATGTGATCTTAAATAACAATAACCACATTTATCATGACCGCCTTCATTTCTAGATCAAGTTTTTTTTTTTAAATGGAGCATTTGGGGAGGTTATACCAGAAAGATTGGTATCTCCCCTAATCATAGCAGTCTCTCACTGAAATCACCTTCATCAAAGATTCCATTGGATTCCTCCCTATCAGTGGACACTGTGGATACACTGCTCTTCCCTGTTTGTGGCGGTGTTTATATAGGTATGTTTGTTTACTTAATGAACTGTCTGGAGGCCTCTACTGGTGTTTAGGAAAATATCAACTGAGAGAACAATAATCTTAAATGGATTCTAAGCAAACTAACCTTTTCTATATGTGTTATATTCAAAACATCATTTCTACATTTTTATCACTTTTCATCACTTTAAACACTGGTTAGCTGATCACCAGCATTTCCGATGTCACCTTTGTTAAGTATGCTGTGCAACTATAGGATACCCTGTGTTCTCTTCTCTGGCAAATGCCATCCTGTCCTGCCCATCAGAGCTGCACTAACTTATCAGCCTGGAGATTAATTTTTCACCTTCTGTCAACTTATATCATGTCTGAACTCCCCGTTCTCCAGGGATTAGTACAGCTTTTCCATCAAACCAGCTGTTTCCTTTTTTCAATAGTGGCAAAACAGCTTTGTTATAAATTAATAGTGTCCACCTCAGATAGGGGGGAAATCCGCTTCTGTTTCATATCTGTTGTATTTTTAGACTGTTACAACCAACAAACACATAACCCACAGGGAGAAACTGCCAAAAGAGAGATGGGTGGGAGATAATAAAATCCAGAACAAGCAGAGAGAAGAGTGACTTGATATTATTTCTAAAACATACATTAAGAAAGGAAGTCATTACCTTTAATTTTGACCTTGTTATGTGGCCCCTTTTTTAGTAATTCCCTTTATTTTATTTTTTTTTAAGATTTTTTTTTTTATTTATTACATATCCCCGCCCCCCTTTCTGCTTACTCTTGCTGTGTGTCCATTCTTGTGTTCCTCTCTGTCCGCTTTGTCTTCCCCCATTGCAGCGACGTGCCGAGACCGGTCACCGGTCACCGCGCAGGTGGCTTTGCCCCGCTTGTGGGCGGTTTCTGCTTCCATTCACGGCCGGCTCTGCTTCAGTTCATGGGTGGCTGGCTGCGCTCCATTCGCGGGCGAACTGCCCTGCCCGTGGCGGCTTTGCTCTGTCCGTGGCAGCTTTTTGCCCTGCCCACGGTGGCTCTGCCCGTCTATGGCGGCTTGCCCTTCTCAAGGGGGTCTGCCCGCTAGGAGAGGTCCCTGGGAACCGAACCCGGGGCCTCCCATGTGGTATATCGGTGCCCTATCCATTGGGCTATACGGCCGGTCCCTTTAGTAATTCCCTTTAAAAAGTCAATAATATGAGCAATTTCTTTCCACATTCAATTCCTTGTGGAATTCTTTGTAATGTTGGATATATCATCCCCAGTATATCTCCACTAAGGGAAGAAGATGGCAGAGAAAAAGGAAAAACTAGAGTCAAGTAACAATCAGCAAACTTAATGGATATATAGGCACCTACATATTTCAAAACTGAATCTGGGCACATACTTGAAATACAAAGAAGGGAGATATTTCTATTGAGTAAATTGCTACATGTCCTAGGCCAAGTCCCTAACAGCAGAGCCTGAAACTAGGATTCTTTTTCACATTGTTATTTAAGAGAATGGCCTAATGGGAAATGTGTAAGGAGTGAAGGAAGCAGGAAATGGAAAAGAGAGAAGTTATGCAAGAATGTCATGGTGTGCCTTGCCTCAGCCCAGTTCTGTAGGAAGTTCTGGAATACAAATTGTTCCATACAGTTATCTTCCACTCTGAGACAAGGCAGTGGGATTTGGTACCCCGTCAGTCAATATATGGCTGTGGGCTAATCCTCAGGTCCCTCTGGCTGAGGTGGCTTTAGTTGTTCCAAGGATTTCAAATGTGAGTCATTATCAGCAGCCACTGCAACGGTCTTCAAAGGCCTCTCCCCGGGGGGCTGGGAGACAGCGAAAGACTCTGCTACCTGTGTGATGCTCTTAAGGCATTGATTTTATTTGATTTTTTATTCAAAATTTTCTATAATTTTACAAACACTCTATACCCACAAAGCAGTAACTTCTTCTTCCTCCCTCCCCCCATCGTCTGGCAACCTCTAGCTTACTTTCTATCTCTCTGAATTTACTCTTTCTATATATTTCATGTAAGTAGACTCAGACAGTATTTGTCCTTAAGTGCCTTGCTTATTTTACTCAGCATAATGTTTTCAAGGTTGACATTTATTATTTCAAGGTTATGCCATTTACTGAGTACCAGTATTCAAGCTCATATTGAAACAGTGGGCAGTCAAAACCTGTTTGTGGGGCTATGTCCTTTGTTCCTGTATCCTTTTCTTCTGGGCTTTTTAAACTGCAGGTCATAAAACCTGATCATGCACAGAAAACACTGACTCTTGTCTTTTAGACAGTCTTTGAGATACCAAGAACAGAGGTCACCTCTCTGGGAACCAAGATTATGAGGCAAGGAGACATTGGAAGCAGATCAAATGTGAAAGCTCCTTCAATAAGGAAGATCTGGCCTAAGACCCACTCTACCACATATGGACAAATCTATAATTAACCAACTGGACTATGCCAAGTCAAATCTCCCCACTTCTCTCCACACCTCTCAACTCCCATTCCTATAAAATGTCCCTTAGTGCTCCAATCAGGGAGACAGATTTGATCCTTGTCACCTGTCTCCATGCCAGTTGGCCTTGCATTAAAGCTCTTTCTTCTCTCAAAAGCCCAACATCATAGTATTGGCTTTTATGTTCATCAGGTAGCAAGGCCTTGCTTAGTAACAATATCAAGCAGAAAGTTTTGTGTTTGCCTGGCAAACATAAAGGCTAATGAGACCCACTAGGCCATTAAGACACACATAGAGATAAAAGAATACTTTGCAATTTCCTAGACCATCCCACCGATCTTATCTACAATCCCATTTTTCCACTAGATGATGGGTAACAAAATCAGAGTTTCTGACAATTAAAAAACAGCACTAGGATTTTCTTTCAATAAAGAAGTTAAATGCAATATTCTTTAAGTATAAGAAATAAAAATTTTTATCCATCAGTGTTAGCCATGCAGGGATACTTTTGTCAAAGAATAGGATATTTAAATTGAAAATGATATTGGGAGTAGCTCTTACTCTTTGACAAGGACTCCAAAACATTCTAATTCTAAGTTTATTGTCTTTTTGTGTAAAAAGTCAGAATATTGATTATTAATGGGATTTTAAGGTTTGTGGAATTTATGGAATTTATTTGGGTGGAAAATGAAAGCTAAGATTCTGCTTACATCCCTGAAGTTCTTCTGAAAAGCATATCTCCTAATTCATAGAAGCAGCAAAATGATACTCTCATTTTAGTCAATGTGCATCTGCCATAGTTGAACATTCATCATTTTTAATAAGATTGAAAAGGGTTTCTGAATAAGCCCTCACAGAGTCTTAGAGGTCAAGTGAATTTGCCACTGTTCAGAAGATGGTCTCTACCCCTACTGAACATGCTTCTAAATGGACATAAGGCCATTTTCAAGGCTCAAGACAAGATCATGGATTGAGGTGTCAAATAGGTCTTAGATTTAGCAAGTACTTTGCTGTCAACTAACTGTGTGAACTTGGATATGCCACTTAATGTCTCCAAGCTTGAGCTTTGTCAGCTATTTAAAAAGTATTGATAACATTATCTACCTTACAGAGTTATTTTGAAGACTGGATAGGATGAATACCAGATAGAGATAGGACATCTTCTGCTCAAAAACATGAAAAGACAGCAAATATATATATTAAAGATACAAAAATAATTTGAAAACAGAGTTTAATTGGTATACCCAAAATTTTGCAGAACTCGAAAACAAAACAAAACAAAACAAAAAAAAAAACCAGAAAGTTTAAGTGTCCAGTTATCTGGAAAATACAGTCTGAGGAAATGCTGTAGAGTTCCCTCACACAGAGTTAGTGACTGCAATTGTAGAAGGCCCTGAGACCTTCCTGCTCTCTGCCTTTCCATTGAAATACTTGAGAAGTTCCACAGGTATGCAAAGTTCCAATGCATCTAATCTTTATGGTAATGCTCCCATTCAAATATGCTGTACTGTCACATAGTCTCCATAAGAGCATTAATATATGGCACTTTCATGGCATAGAATAGAGATGTTATAACATAATGAAGAACTTGGCTGGTCTTTGTCCCCAATTCCTGGCCAACCTCTACATCCTTGGGATTTGCCATGGTAGAAGTGTCTTTTGTTATTCATGATGGTGGACCCCAAATTGTTTATGCTTATGAGATTACTCAGGGTGGGGAGCTGACCCTACAAGAAAGACCAACCATGTGATTAGGGGGTTGGGCTAGGAGTCAAGTCATACCAGCCTGATCTCCAGAGAGGGAAGATGGGACTGGAGATTGAGTTCAGTCACATGGGCATTGAATCAATCAATCATGACTATATGATGAAACCTCATACAAATTCTGGACATCCAAAGCTTGGAGAGGTTCCCACCTTGGCAGTATGCACTGATGTGTTGGGAAGGTGATGAGCTCTGACTCCACATAGAGAGGACACAGTACTTGTGTCTGAGACCCTCCCAGACCTTGTCCAATGCCTTCCTTCTTTTGGCTTCTGTTGTGTATACTTTCGTGCTATAATAAAAACTATAATCATAGTAAAGCATTTTCCTGAGTTCTGCGAGTCATCCTAGTGAACTGAACCTGACAGTGTTATGGGAACTCCTGAATTTGTAGCTAGATGACTAGAAGAACAAGTGGCCCAGGGCCCCCTGAACTTTCTGCTGGTGTCTGAAACAAGGGCAGTCTTATAGAGGGTTACCTTTAATCTGTGAATCTGAACTATGAATAGTAGAGTCAGAATTATATTGTAGTTGGTTTCAGAATATATTGTAGATGGAAAGCACAGTTATTGAGAGCTGGAAACATTTCTGAGATTCTATCAGCAAGAGTAGCACTAGAAGCAGTCATTAAACCCACTTGAAGGAAAAATCACTAGTTATTGAGCAAAGAACAATTAAAATTTTGAAACAGTAGAAATATTCATATTCTATTTACCAGGTAATGTTATACATAGTTATAACTTTTTAAAAATAAGAATTGAACTTCTAAAGATTCCTGAATTAATTATCTAATTTCAGACATTATGTCTACATAAGGATCAAGGTAACTGCACCATTTAAAGCCAAACCAAGAGAAGGAAAGGGAACACCCAACTCTCCTGGTGGTGACAGAGCCAAGGGTCAAAGAATCAGTACTTGCATTCTTGTTGTTCTGTAAACCTCATGTCTCTTCTTATAGCTCTTCCTTTCTTCTTATAGATATTAAACACATAATAACATTCACTTGTCCAAAGATGCAAATTAATTTTAACCATTTTACATAATAGGCTCACAATAGTTAAGTAAAATCAAATAAGCAGAAAAATTAATAACAATCTTAGATATATGTTCAATTTTGCATTTTTCATGGTCACTGAATTTTTCACCAGGGACATAAACTTTAAAAAAAGTTGTAGAAATGGTAATTGGAAGAATTCCTACAAAAACTCTACTTTTTTCAGGTTTTTAATTTAAATAACCTACTTAAATATACATCCTTAAAGATTTTGATCACAGTTTAATGCTGTAACATTTAATTACCAGCATTTTCGGCCACCATAAATCAAAAATTGTAATTTGAATGTATATTAATGTATTCTTGACCTAGGAGTTAATTACTAACCATTACAGGCTTTAATTATTGTTGGCAAGCTGGGAATATAGGAAAGGAAGACCTGCTGAAACAAGAAATAGAAATAGGTTTATGAATACTGAGAAAATTTGGAAAAGTTAATAAAAACATACCCAAGTAATATGCACAAGAAAACTCACAGTTGTTTCTAAAGAAAATCCATAAAATGCCAAGAAGAACAAATAATTTAATATGAAAGTGTTGTTCAAGTATTTTATCAATTCCAAACAAGTATATCTAATAGGTCTATATGTGGCTACTAAATAAAATGCAATTCATGTGATCAAAAATAATCCTAAAGAGGAGGCAGGGTAAGAGGTAAGGAGTTCCAAGAGTCAGCTCATCCTGAAGGGCAGTTAGTAATCACCCAGAGCTATCTAAAGCACCTGTGTGTGGGCCCCAGGAGACCAGAAGAGCATCCTGCAACATCCTTGAAAGAACAGAAGGAGGAGACTGCCCATCTGCAGAGAAGAGTCCACACTGCAGAGGCCGGTGCCCATTCTCCACTGGCAATGCAAGCCGTCTCAGGAGCTATTCCATGGTTGGAGTTGGAAGCTCTATTTCCAAAAAATGGGGAAGGAAGAGAAAGCTGGCTACCGACTTCATCTACTACTTAGTAAATTCAGCTGGCTAAAGTATAATCCTAAGAACAGCTAGAGTTTGAACCTATCCAAGTCAGAAAAAGGCCGGTAGCTGGCAATTTAACTCCACCCCCCACAAGGAGGGAAGCTGAGCTGACTAAAAATCACAGAGAAAGTAGGGACTAGCTTCTTTCCACCCAGATCGGATGCAGCCCCAGTGTAGCTCCAGCCCCACCTCTGGCAGGGAAGAAGCTGGCAGAACCTGCACCAGCCTCTTTGGACAACTCCAGGTGCTTTTGGCCTGCACGAAGTGGTTTGTTGAGTGCCTTCAATTCCATCTCCATCCCTGACCCCCCTCCACAAGATAGGAGGGGGCTGATGTTTCCTCAGCCTCAGGCACTTTTGCCTGCTTGAACTGGACTGTTGGGGGGCTGTGGCTCCACCCCTATCCCTGATAGGACAAGAGGGGGTTGGTGTTTCCCCAGCCTCTCTGGGTAACTGCAGGTGCTTTTGAACCATACAGACTGAAAAGTTGGACACCTTAGCTTCATATCTGCCCCCAAGTAGGATAGGAGGGGAGCTGTGTTTCCTTAACCTCTCCAGACAATGGGAGGTACTTTCGGCCAACAGGGACTGAACTGCTAGGCCCTGTGGTTCCATTTCCACCCCCTAAAGGGCAGAAGGGGCAGTACTCCCTCAGTCTCTCAGGACAACTGCAGGTACATTTGGCCCACATGAACTAGATTGTTGGGCACTTCAGAGGGTCCCTATCCCAGGCAGGGAGGAAGGGGGCTGTTACTATGTCAGTCTACCTAGGCAAATGAGGTCATTTTGGAGCCACACAGCATAGATTTCTGCCCACACCTGCAGCTTCATCCCCACCCCAGGAAGGAGAGGAAGGGGCATGGAGCTTCATCAGTCTTTCCATGCAAATACAGTCTTGGCCTGAACAACTTGGATTATTACACATGGCTGAAGCTCTGTCCCTTCCCCTAGCTGAGGAGAAAGGTGGGAGAAGCTTCATTGGTTCCTGGGCCAACGTGGGATGCTTCAACCTCCACAGCTTACAATACCACTACATCCTTGGCTCCTACTACACAACCAGCAAGGGAAAACGGGCAAGAAAGCCCTAAACTAAAGAGAGAAACTGCACCTAGAATAAATACATCTAGTAGCCAAATACCAAGACAACAACAAAAAATTATAATCCATACCAAGAAACAGGAAGATACTGCCAGTCAAAGGAACAAGATAAGCCTCCAAATGACATAAAGGAGTTGAGACAACTAATCATAGATGTTCAAACAAATCTCCTTAATAAATTCAATGAGATGACTAAAGAGATTAAGGATATTAAGAAGACACTGGGGGGCCGGCTGGATAGCCCAGTGGATAGGGCGCCGGCATACCACATGGGAGGGCCTGGGTTCGGTTCCTGGGGACCTCTCCTAGCGGGCCACCTTGAGAAGGGCAAGCCACCATGGGCGGGCCAGAGCCGCCGTGGGCAGGGCAAAAAGCTGCCACGGACAGGGCAAAAGCCACCACGGGCAGGGCAGGTCGCCCACGAATGGAGCGCAGCCGGCCGTGAATGGAAGCAGAAGCCGCCCACAAGAGGGGAAAGCCGTGCCTGCGCAATGACCAGTCTCGGTGCATTGCCGCAGCGGGGGGGAGGGGAGATATGTAATAAAATAAATAAATCTTTAAAAAAAAAAAAAAAGAC
>PVKH010039077.1:0-11231 GCA_004027955.1 Chaetophractus vellerosus | reverse complement strand
AGCCAGGAAACCTCAAAAGTTGGGGGTTCAATAGGACCACGTTGCTGAAATATGCCTCTGCCAAGTGTCCCCTCTTGGGCAAAGGGGAGCTGATCATTTCCCTGTACTCTGGTCTGTTTAACCATAGGCAGGGCTGCCAAATGAAGTGGCTGCTGGTTCCCTGCATGAATACACTGCTGGCGCAGGCTCTGCAGGACCCCTTTTAAGGAGCTCTTGAGAGGCCAAGTGTTTTGGTGTTAGCAAGAGGGGCTCATTATACAGAAGGAATCAATTTAGAATGACTTTAATGGGGTTGGGAGTCAAACTGCCGTCCAGCCCTATAACAAAGAGAATTTAAAGTACCTTGTATTTATTATGCCTTTCTCTCTTTAATTATGTCTGTCTTTAATATTCTACTGTTAGCTCCACGTTTTTGGCATTTTTATGATTTGCAGTTCCATTCTAAATGGGCACATGTCATAATGTCATCTAATTCTATTGAGAAAAACGCCCCCGTTTCCTGTGGCTTTTGGCCAAGCCATACTATTACTTTTGATTCTGATTTCTTTTTCCACAGATTATATAGGCTGTACAATATCAAGTGAAAGATTCTTTCCAATTTGAAAAAGTGATTTAATGCCTTATTTTGCAATCTCCTCAAGGGCATAGGTGATGTGTCTTACAGTCAGATCCTTAACACCTAACACAGTGTCTGGCCCACTGAGGGTGCTTAGTGAATGTTGGTTGAATGAATGAATGAATGATTGATACTGGCATTCAGACCTAATGACATTATATTCTTAATATCAACATAATAGGGGTTTGTCTCCATTGACTGGGCTGGGGAAGAGCCCCATGCTGTTTGTGTATAATGAATATATAACATAGTAGATGAATAAATCAAAGTCCAAATTTTTTTCAACCTTTTTAGCCATTCCTTGACTTTTTTTTTTAATAATTTTTTATTTTTTAAAAAATGTTTTAGATTACATAAATGTTACATGAAAAATATAGGACATTCCCATATGCCCCACTCCCTCTGTCTCCCACACTTCCCCACATTAACAACATCCTTCATTAGTGTGGCACATTTGTTACAGTTAATGAACACGTATTCATTCCTTGACTTTTTCTCAGCTCTCATTCATTCATTTTTTAATGCAACTGTCAAAATAAGAACCCTACTTTGTGCAAATTTCTGTATTATAGTTGCCTCCATTTCCTCATCTTGCCTGTTCTTTTTTACTTCTCTGATTTATCTAGTCAATTCCTTTGGATTTTTACCTCTCTTTTTTCTCTTAGATCTCACCTAGGTCCCTCTCATCTACTATTCCTCCTTCCTCTTATTTCTTTGCTCTCTCCATTCTTCCCATTTCCTTTCCTTGTTCTCCTTTGGTACTTATTATTTCTACTTCCAATCCTCTGCATATGTTTCTCATACTTTCTTTTATATATCATACCATTTCTTCACTTACTTCTTCTCTCTTTACTTCTTCTTCTTCTGTTGTGAAGTCCAAAGAAGCATGGTCATGGAGGGAATCATTCCAGACCCATCCACTCATTTCAAGACCTTGCTCAGATTTGTTAACAACCACTGATCTGGACTATCTCATTATCTTCAGGTAAGATTATGTCTAAAGCTCTTCAAGCAGGAGATGAACTGTTATTTTTCCTTCTTCTTCTTCTGAATAAATGAAAACCCTCCTTAAAAGACTATTGCCTGGGAGCAGATGTGACTCAAGCTGTTGGGCAACCATGTCCTACATGGGGGGGTCCTGAGTTTGGTTCCCGGGGCCTCCCAAAGAAGATGATTAGACAATGAGCAGACACAATGAGCAGAGACAATGAGCAGACAACAAGCAGACACAGAGAGCAGACAATGAGCAGACAGACAAGGGAGCCATCTTGGGGGGTAAAATACTTAAAAAAAAAAAAAGCCAGTGGTGCAACATTGAAAAAAAGAAAGACTATTGCCTACTTTTCCTTAGTAACCCACCTATGGTATTTTGAATCCTGACTTCAAGTGGAGATCTCAATCTTCATTTCTGTTATTCTCTGCTTTATATACAGAGAAGGTTCTAGCACACACACAAAAGAATAGAATGGGACCAGGATGCAAGGTTGGTTTATTATAGGACAAAAGATTGCCCAAAAAGAGCCATGAAAAAGAGGAAATGCTGTAAGCTATTTGTAAATTTCTGACCTCATTTTTTTTTTATTATATATCTCCCCCTTTCTCTTTGCTCTTGCTGCGTTCATCTTTTGTGTTCTTCTGTGTCTGCTTGTCTCCCCCCCATTGCGGTGACCCGCCGAGTCAGCTCACCGTGCGGCAGCCTTGCCTGCTCGCGGGGGCCTGCCCTGCCTGCGGTGGCTTGCCCTGCCTGCGGTGGCTTGCCTTCCTACCAATTGAGCTACAACCGGCCCCTCTGACCTTATTTTAAAAAATTCAACCAATACTTTTTAAACTCCAGGTACTATATTAGTGACTAGTGAAGAAAACCCAGCTACTGCCTAAAAGGTGTAATATTCCATTTTATATTGTGAGAGAAGTAAAAGTGTTATAAAGAATGATACCTAACCCAGAGCTTAGAAGGAACAGGATATGTTCCTTGGAAGAAATGAGAGTAAAGCTGAGTCAAGAATGATGATTTAGTAGTAACTAGGAAAGAGAGTAGAAGGTAGCAATTCATATTTAGCAGTGGAAAGTATACTCAGTCCAGGAATGGCATGGCTAGGGCATTCTCTATGAACACAGGCCACAGGGTGAGTCACAACAGCCTTATTGGCCAGGCATCCTGAAGGCAATGGAGAGCCACTGAAGGGTTTTAAGCAGTGAAGTGACATTTTGGAAAGATACTCTGGTATTATCATGGGGAAAGGATGGAGTAAAATGAGAGGCAGAGGTGGTTGTAGTCTCAAAATGAGAGATGGCAGTGGCCTTCACTAAGATGGTGGTGGTGATGGAAATAAGTGGTATTCAGGGTATATAAAGAGAGTAGATGAACCCACCATGATGAAAGATTGAATGCAAGATATGAAGGTGGGGAAGGGGTCAAGAATGGCATCAAGATTTCTGGCATCTTGGTCTCTGGAGTTCTGAGGAAGGTATTATTTCTAAGGAGTCGTCTCAGTTGTCTTTGATCTTTAAGTGCAGGCTGGTGTTATTTTAAAAGCTTCCAGATTGACATCCCTGAAGACTAACGCCAACTTCTCTTTCATCACAGTGAACAGTAAGGCTAGCTTGTGAAGGTGCTTTCATCCATTTGCAGAAATCCTGCACAGCAAGGGAAAGCCCACAGAAGGGTTGTTGGCATATTCATAAGTTGTTGAGCAATTTGGGCTGAATGGAGTGTTGTCAAATAAATGGATAAAATCCATTTGACTATCCCTTATGGGTGAGTTCATCCAAAACACTTGTACTAGGGTGTGTTTGTGCGTGGGTTTACATGTGTATATTTATGTGTGTATGAATGTGAACGTGTGTGTGTCTGTGTGTATACTCAGATGCATCTCTTCTGGTTCTTCTATCACTTTTAATACCTCTGAGGTGACGGTGTTATTTGTGATGTCACTACCTAGGAACTAGAGAGGAACCACTAACCCACCTCCCAGAAAAGTAAGCCGAACAATTGTCAGTTGTAATGGTAATGACTTTTTTTTGCACTGCCTGAAGTATGCACTAAATTGGAACTGGTGATTTCGAAGTGAGTGACTCTGTAGCCCATTTCCAGTCCCCTGAGATATCTAATCCACTTTAAAGATACATTTTAAATAGTCTACTATGGAAAATGTAGTTAGGAAGCTCAGAGATATGCTTACATTCAAGAACTCTCAGAAATGTACTTAGAGATTAAAAAAAAAAATCTCAAGGAGTAAAATGCAAATGAAAGAGGTGATTCATTTTATTAGACCAATTAAAACATTGTCTCCTGTTTTCATCCATCACACTCATGAAATAAAAATATATTAAAGAAAAAATGATATTTACCAGGAGATAAAATTTAAACTATAAGGAAGATAAATGTCCATTTTTCTGAAAGAAGTAACTGAAAATCTGCTGTAGGTTATAATTCAGGCACAGCCTCATCATTATGGACCAGGAGCCGGAGTGAGATCATTGTGGAACAGGAGCCAGAGTGAGCGCAATCTCTACCCAATATTTTTTGAGGCACAAATGTAGCCAGGAGTGAGTCATTCAACAGGGTACCTCAGAGGTGGAGGGTCTTGGATATAAATGGGCAAGACTGCAGTACAGGAAAATCTGTCACCCTAACCTTGGATCTGCCGTCATCATCTCCCGGTGAGTTCACAGAAATCAACTTCTCTGATTCTGGTTCGTGCCTTAGGCCAGGTCCACACTGCAGTGATGCTTCAGGTGACTGAGAGATGGGTCTTAAATCTGACTACCTCTGCTCCCAAACTCCAAATGATATAATCTTTCCTTATTGGGGTGCAGAGAAGTTATATAAAAATAGCATGGGAAACGATCAATATGTGTGGACTTTGCTCATTGCCTTCCTGTGAGAATGTGCAAGTGAAGAGAGAACTGGAGACTTTGGTTCTACCAGGGTAAGGTAGGAGAAGGTGGGAAAAGGTGTGGGAAGAGTAGCTTTCCTTCACCGTGTTTGTGTTTTTTTTTTTTTTTGACATGTGTTGTAATGAGGTACCAAGAAGAGCATAGGATTTTGAGAGTATATGAGTTCAATTTCTTGGGGCTCAACATACTACTTTACAGGGTTGTTTTAAGGGATGAAGGAACTCATTCATTCATTCATTCATCAACTATTTATTGAGTTTTTATGAATTGCTAAAGGTCCAGTAGTGAACAATGCAGATAAAGTCTCTGCTCTCATGGAATTTATTTTCTAGTGGGTGGACGTAGACCCAATAAACAATTGAACAAATACATATATAAAATATCAGCTGGTGGGAGATAAAGCAAGGTAAAGAGTGAGAGGGGACAAATGAGGGTGATATTTTAGATATGGTGATTGGGGGAAGCTTTGTTGTAAGAGGTGGCACCTGCTAAATAAAGAGGAAATTGCGTAGGGAAGCATCCAGCATGGGGCTTGCCACATGATTAGCATGTAATCAGTGGTGATTATTGGTATATTTACTATAGTCATTATCTTGATAGTAATTGTGTACATTAAGCCTGCATGTCTTTTGTAAATTTGGGGAGTCTGTGAAGTATTATAGGGAATTTGGTTTAGAGAGCCCTTATAATGGAATTCTGTATCTGTATTTTCACTTACAATTTAACTTTGGAGATACCTAATAATGTTTAGCGTAAAATCAACAAAAGCTCATTGTTTTGTGTGGTTAAGTTTCTGGCAAATTTGGTTTTCACAAGGGCAATTAAACAAACATTTCTTAACCACCTGTTTTGTATTAGTCGCTGTAATGGTAAGTGGGGAAACAAAAATGTAAAATACAGCCTTTGCCCTCAAGAGGCTTATAATCTGATTTTTCCCCTAATAGTTCTGGACTTACGCACAATTTGTTTTAATAGAACCTGCAGCAGAGATTTATATGCTCACAAGACTCTCTATAGAGTTTAGAAAAAACAAGTTGCATTTGAGTGTTAACTTTGATGTTTGTTTAGTTTTATAAAATATGTAAGAGGTTTTTCCATTAGTGAATAAGACTTTCAAAAAGCTTTCAGAATCTTGTGTCATAAGCAGTTAAATATTTCTTATTGGGAGTCACAAAGACTGACAGCTTGGATGGTTAAGCACTGTAGGTGGTTTGGGGGTGTGTGGCCAAAGTGAAGCCCCCGTTCCCATCTTAACTGAGGTCATGTAGATCCAGCTGATATTTGGTTTGAAAAATCTAGATTACATGGGAATCCATACTCCATATGGCAAGCCTTCACTATCCTTTGGCATTTGTAAACAGCATATCTCACCCTGTCTGGGGAAAGTTAGGGGTGAAAAACTGAGCCAGGCATATCGTAATGATTGGATGAAGTGTAACTTGGGAAAAGTGATGTATACTCGAGAGGCACATATAGGGTGCATTAAATGGCAAAAGTAAAACCCACCTGGAAATTGCCTTCCAGAATACATTCCCTGCTAGTGGCACAGTCTGTTGTTTACATTGAAAGCACACATGCCACTTCCTCAGAGGGAGTCCCTCTACTCTAACACAGCCAAGGCTTATCATACTCTACTTTCTTTCCTTGCTTCTTCTTCAGAGAAACCTTCCAATCCATTCCATTCCATGCCATGCCATGCCATGCCATGCCATCCCTTTCCATTCCATTCCATTCTGTATTTCCCTATTCAGTATGTATTTCTTTACTCATTGGCCATGTAGCTTGTTGTAAGCTTTTTGAGAGCAGGAACTTTGTCTTGTTCGCCTTTTTATCCCCAGTACCTGGCCCAGAGTAAGATCCCAATGAATATTTGCTAAGTTAATGAATTTTTTTGTCAGTGACAACAACAACAATAAAAACACTCTTGGGATTCAGGAGATCTAGGGTGAGGACAATCAGAGAGAGAATTTATGTTTGTTCAGATGCAGTGCACATAGGACTCTTTGTAGGATCATGTGAAAATAACTATTTTTTCTAAACTTTACAATACAAAAGTGGTGCTATGTGACAAATGTTGAGAACTATATGGGCGGGACTTAAACAGTTATTTGCATTAATTGATTTTAGATATGTACACTTTACCTTTTATTTTTATTAGTTTATTTTTGATATTTGGACAAAGGGCACTATTATTCAACTTTAACAGGACTCATTGGTCTAGATTGCAAAACAAGAGTGTTCTGGGGTGAGAAAAGCACATTGATTAATATCCCTTGATCTAGAAACATCATTTTTGTCCTTGTGCCGTCCTTCTGGTTATTACCCTTTACTAACACCAGTGGCAAAATCTGAATTGTTTAAACCAAGAGTAGACTCTTGTTGGGAATATCTCTGTTGGCATTACTTTGAGAGTTCAGATAATTTTAAGACACTGGGGAATTGCTGGGTATAACAGAATTTCTTAATGTTGCTGGAGATCTTTGTCATCCACATTGCAACTAAGAGGCATTCAAAAAAGCTTAGGATACTCCCCTACCATTTATCTAGGCTAAAGCCAAACCCTCCTTTTTAGGAAGTAAATTTCAGGAAACTGTTTAAATATCCCAGGGATTAGTGATACAGAAGAACTTTCTTTACATCAGTGTTTTCCATTGGAAAATATCTTGTAAGCAGAGGTGGAAATAAATGTACTGCTGGGAAGCAGAAAGCTACTTTTTCTCTGATTGTGATCATCACTGTCATTACTCAGTGGTTTGGCATAAATGAATAATGAATATACATCAGAATAGGAAACTATTTGTAGGTAATGTAGTACTGTATTTAAACACACATTTATCTATAAAGCTCATCAAAAATTGGGGTTTGGGTTTTTGATTGATGGTACCATCCTAGAAAGCATATTTTCACATAGTGGTTGATGATTTTAACTGGAGAAAGGGTGATGCTTTAGATAACACTGTAAATCTCTCTTTTTGAAAAAAAAAAGATATTAATGACTGATAGGTAAGCTTTATCTTATTGATAGGTATTACCCCTTGCCTAATTTTCAGACAACTAATTACATGCAAACAATATACACTCATACTTGTGCAGGCAAGAAAAGTTCCATCTGCAATATCTGCCTTTCAGGTCACATAGTGTAAGTGTGATTATTGTGGTTCCAGTGGATGCTTTGCCATCCATTTCTAGTGGAATAGAAAACGTGATGCAGTCCAAAAGTCCATATAAGGCCTTTTCTTTTCCTTTATCTTCTCATTCAGTTTTATCTGTATAATTGTTCATAATAGACATTCTCCTTGAGAATCTGATAAATGACTGGGATTAAAGGTGAAGACAGCCCAGAAGATCTGATGCTGTTCTCCAAAAGGCAAGGCCAGCTCTGAAGATACCAGGAGTAGCAACTTGAAGAGACCAGAATCTGAGACAGGGAAAGTCACCCAAACCCAAAGAGTTTCCCAAAAAGAAAAGCCAAGTGTGAACTCAATGGCCAGGCCACCAGATCAGAACCCACTGCACCTGAGGGATAGGGTTCTCCACCAGGAAGGGCAGAAACTAAGAATGAGGCCAGAGCCAAGTGATAGGCAGACTGGGAAGGAAGACAGACAGAAGGGAGGGAGGCAGTGAGCTTGATACCTAGTCCTGTGTCTGCAGCAAGATCATGCCCTGAACATTGAAATTTACAATAAGAAAAGCAAACAAGTATGAGAGATTTTTGGTAGAAGTTGGGATGAGATGTATAAGGGTTTGGAGCTATGTACCCCAGACAAACATTCTTAATCTTAACCCATTCATGTGGGTGTGAACCCTTGTACTTAGGACATTTTGATGAGGTTACTTCAGATAAGGTGTGGCCCAGGATGGGTCTTAATCCTATTACAGAAGGCCTTATAAGGAAAGCCACACAGAGAGCAGCCAGATGCTTAAAGTCAGCTGACACTGGAAGAGAAGGGAGAGGCCAGGAGAGGCTGCCATGTGCATTGCCATGGGACAGTTGAGCCCAGTACCAAAGATCACTGGCAGCCAACCCTAGAACACCAGTTTTCAGGAAAGAAGCATCATCTTGATGATGCCTTGATTTAGACTTTCTCTTACCCTCACACCATGAGCCAATAAATTCCCATTGTTTAAGCCAATCAATTGCATGGTCTTTGCTTTAGCAATGAGGAAACTAAAACAAGATGGAAAATAGTCTTGTGGATAATCCAGAATGTCTCTGTTGTGATCATGGAATGCATAAATCTTGATGGCAAGTAATTTTTTCTCCTCAAGTCTCTTATTTAAGATGACTAGAAGGCAATGATACCGATGGCCACATATATGACTCCTGAAATTAATTCTAATAAGCAATGTAGTAGTAATTATGCAACTCTGAATGTGTCTTTACTTTCTTCCAATTGTGTTTTCTCTGTTGAGGCTTAAATACTCCTGTGCCTTAGTTTGGAATCCCACAGAAACAGAACCCAGAAAAAGATTCAAGGCAAGTAGTTGCATGGGAGGTGATCTCTATGGAAAAGTGAGGAAGTAAGACACAGTAGAGAAGACAGCTAATAAAACTTGGTAACAAAACCTGTTATGACAGTGGATCACTGGAGTTCAATCCTGCTGGGAAACTCTGGGAGACCCTGTAAAATACATGCATTTAGCAATCCCACCAAAGAGGGAGCGAACTGGAATAGTCGTACATCAACTCTCCTTTCGCTCATTGATTAGGACTATGGTAAAGAATCGTTTCCCTGGCACCTCCCACGTGCCACACGTGCAGGGAATCAAATGGGCAAAAAATGCAGGCAATAGAAGTTGACCAGCCTGCACTGAACTGGTAAGGGTGAGGGACACAGGTGGCCCTGTTATACCCAAGAAGTGCCTTGGCTGACCGTCCTGTTCTTAGGCTTGTAAATCAGAAAATGGTAGACAGGAAATTAGCACCCTTGTCAGACTCTTGACCCCGACTCTTCTGGAAAGCTTTGGTGAAACCCTCAACATCCCTTCATATGCCTTCTTCTTCTGAAATTAAATTTCCCCTTGAAGACGAAATAGATTTGTGATGGAATCACCTGCCTTATTGAAGTGTACATATACACTCAGACATTCCAAACCTTTAACACTGAAAAGAAAATTTCTAAGCAGGAAGAGGAAGCTGGACCAGTGAGTAGCAATTATTTTCTTGGAGAGTTACTGGTGCCACTGGCATTCTGGTCCTCCTTGGGTTGATGGCTTTTCTTTAAAAATTTGGCCCAAGAATGGATAGCTGAGGGATGTTGGAATATTCTGAAAGTTTCTACTAAATATTAAGGTGAGAACAAAATAGGGGGAGAGAGGAAAAAATCCTTCTAAGTTTAGCTTACCCAGCCAGGGGAAAAGTCCAGGAAGTGAAGCTAATACAGTAGTGGTGGGGAGGGAAGTGTAAAGAGAAAGGGTATAAAGAAAGGAAATCACATATTTCAAATTAAATAAGTTTACAGGTAACACCATAGAAAGATAACACTTTTTCATTAGATACCCAACACTCCTCTATAAAACTTTTTTCCCATCTATTTTGGCTACATGTTCTTTGATTGCCTCTTCATATGACAACAAAGGTTTTAAAATATTTCCTGTAGAGAGAATAGAATGGTAATTTAGTCTTTTCTCAAGCATGTTGATTGAAATTTTATTATTATTATTAGTAGTAGTAGTATTGATGGTTTACAAGAGCGTCTTTCAATTCCACTACTTTTTTTTTTAAACTTAAAAAAATTCTTTTTTAATTTTTATTACATATCCCCCCCCCCCCCCGCTTGCTTTTGCTGTGTGCCCATTCTTCTGTGTTTTTTCTATGTCTGCTTCTTGTCTTCCCCGTCTTTTGCGGCGACGTACCGAGTCAGCACTCCACGGAGGTGGCTCGCTCCGTTCGTGGGGGGCTCCATTCCGTTTTTCACGGGCAGCTCTGCTCCATGTTTTGCGGGCAGCAGTCCTCCATGTTTTTGCGGGCTGCCAGGCAGGCCGCAGCTCCGTTTTTCACGGGTGACTTTGCATGCCCGTGGGGGCTCCGCCCTGCCCGTGGAGACTTTTTGCCTTGCCCACGGTGGCTCGCCTTTCTCAAGGCTGTCTGCCCGCTCGGAGAGGTCCCCGGGAACCGAACCCAGGGTCTCCCATGTGGTACACCAGCGTGCTCTTATCCACTGAGCTATCTAGCCAGCCCCTCCACTACTTCTTTATTATTGGCAATGTTATGCACACTTTAAGACTATTGTCAAATTTTTGGAAAAACTCTATGAAGCTTCTTTCACATATGAACTGTGAGATTTAGAAGAATTTTCCAAACTGTCATCTGGCTTCCTACATTTTAAACCTTATTTCTCTTGCATGACCACATATATTTGGTACCAGGCCCAAAGGACTTGTTCATATCTCGATACTACCTCTGACCCTACATTCTTAGCCATGGCACCTGTGAGCTGGTACAAGTGGTTGGAGCATTCCTGGTAATCATATATGGGGGTGATTAGCAGTAATATATCCATATATGGGAGTGATTGTGAACCATATAAATATAAACCATTAACTCCAAACTAAATGCATTGCCAACTCAGTTGTCCCTTAGGCAAATTCCAAGAATGCCTGTGGTCACTCCCAGGCCATCCAAGTAGGAAGAAAGTGTGGAAAGAGATTAATTGTGGTTAAAATATCTTGCCTTAGAAAATGTCATAAAAATATACAAACAGGTATACACAGG
>PVKH010039076.1:0-11231 GCA_004027955.1 Chaetophractus vellerosus | reverse complement strand
ACTCTTGTTACTAGGGACTGCTGCTTTCTTTCCCTAATCTTCTGACTTTTCTTTGACTAGAACCGTTATCTCCAAATCATAGGGAAATTGTTAAGAATAAATGCGATAAATGCAAAAGCAAAAATTGCTTTGCACGATCCCTTGGCACAAATACCATGAGTGCTCAAAAATAGTAGCTATTATTTCAGCATATAGTCTAAGCTTCTTCTACCTCTTGAAAGGGGCACCCCAGCTAGGTCCAGACTGGCTCATAGAACAAGGGTTTTACTGTGGAACGAGTTTTGATATTGGACAGCATTTAAGTAGGTGGTGAGCGCTAAACAGTATTTCTTGAACTCTCATTGTATGCCAGGCATTTTGCATGCATTAGCTCATTGTACCATTTTACAAATGAGGAAATTGGGGCCCAGGAAGGCTAAATACATTGGCCTGGTAGGTGGCAGAGAAAAATTTGAACACAGGCCTATCTGATTGATTCCAAGCCTAAGCCTTTTCCTGTTACACAAAGGATCGCAATTCAGGACCTACTTCTCATAATGCATTATTTTCTCACTTAGTCTCAGGCTTCAACCCTCACTTTACCAAAGCTCGAAGCCAGCCCTGAAATCTTCTTCCAATCACCTGTAAATACAATTCCAATCTTACTCAAGGAAATCAAACTAAAATTCTTCAATTTTTAGGCAAAGCGTGTTTGTGGAAAGATAGAGAAGAAAAGAACTGAGGGACCAGATAATGGAGATAATTCCTGTGCCACCAGCCTCCAAAGATGTTTGTTGTTGCCTGGGGCACCTTTATTTGTTCTTCTTTCAGTGAGTCTCTCTGGGCTCCTAGACCACCCCCCCAAACACCAAAGCTTTGCAAAACAATCTCTGGAGTTGTCTGAGCATGAGCTCTCTTTTGCCTCTCTCCCAGGGTCCTCACTCAATGTTTGTAGATTCCTGCTTTCATAGGAGTCAGTCATCTATGTTCTTATAATCACCACTCAAAAGCAGGTGGTTAAAACAGAGAGCCCTCAGTCAAAAAAGCAGTTGTCATGTGTCAATCCAGAGTATGAGGATGGTCTGAGCTGGAAAGATTGTGTAGAGAGTAGAGCTGTGTTTTCACTTCCCTCACAGAAGCTAAGATCTACCTGCTCCTTCCTGGTAGGTGCTCAACGATTAAAGGTATAAATGCTTGGACTTGGCATGGAGCAGGAAGAAAGGAGTCTGCTGAGATGACAAATATGTTTGCCTTGTGATTTTCCTTGAGAACCTACAGTGGGGCATGACTTGTAACTGAAGGGTGCTTTTGTTATCAAAAGGGTTTCCCCAAAGCCCAGCTAAGAAAGCCCTCAGCCTTGCATAGGGTGGGATGGCCTGAAATTCTCTCACCCACATGCCCCTCTCATTGAGTACAGAGTGCTGTACTGGAAGAAATTACAGGTGACCATCAATTAGCCCTCCAGGTCCTTCAAGGAAACCTCAGAATTGACATCTCTTTCCATGTTGCCGCATCACCGGTGAAACTTTATATGAAACTAAGCACTCTGTGTGTATCTAATGTTTACACTGGGGCACTATTTCCCAAGGTAATAGTAACGGCTCTGAGAAGTCCTGTAGTAAAGAAACCTGCGTCACTTTACTTAATCCAGGGATTCTCATATATGTCTGACCACAGAATCCTTTTAGCATAACACCTATTAATATCCCATGGAAATAGTTCAGGTATGTTGAAAATCTTGAAACTGCTTAGAAGAGATAATGTCTACTTATTGATGGATTTGAATAGATTATTTACACAATAATTATTGGCACATATTTGGGATAGTAACTGAAGCTACGTTAGTATTCTGTCTGGATTATTTTTAGATCTGTGTAAGTAGGTGTGCATGTGTATTTGGATGTATATATGTATATAAAACATGTAAATAGGCATTTTAACTGTGAGGTTAGAAGAAGGGGGAAAGAAAGAAGGAAAAGCTATTTCCTTTTTATTAAAAAAAAAAAGCCATCAGTGTCCTTTAGGACAAGTGGAACGCCTGTACATTTTAAGTCACCATTGCCACCTCCTATCGCTGGCAGGCTCTGCTCACAAAATCAGCATCATGCGGCTTTCTATTATAGTGGAAACACCTGGACTCCTGTTGTCACTGAATGCCCTAACGATTGGAGATGAAGCCCCTTCTCATCAACCTCATTTCCTAAGCCTGGCCCAGCTGCTCCCTCTACCACCCCCCCACCCCGCATCCAGCCAGCGGCCAAATCACTTAATACCCATCAGCTGTAATCATTTGTACTCTTTTGGACCATGGACTAAACTGAGAAAATAGCATTGTTTTCAGTTTGGTGATTTGATTTTCATGTTTGGAGCATGTTAGAAATCTTAAAAACCCACTCTGTAAAAAGTGAACAATTATGTGGGTGTGTATGTGTATATATTCTTAAAACATTGTAGGGGTTGTTTTTAAATTATTTTAAATGAAATATAAGGTTGTTTTTTTAAAATAGAACTTTACCCATGGTTTTTTTTTTTTAATTGTCACATATAGGGTGATTTTAAAGTAAATAAGAGCACAAGGTTCATATTATTTTAAATGTATATTGTATTTGTCTTCTCAACGCTGTGGTTTTTAGGTCTGTGAATAGCATCATAGTATGGAGCCAGCCTATTAAGCAGCCTGTTTGGGTAAGGAAACTCTTAGACCAGCACAATGTTGTATTGCCCACTGTGTCCTTCCAATATGGTTAGAATTCCACAACCTAAATGATCATTTGTTGAACAAATTCATGCTTTTATTAGTCAAAATACAGAGAAAACAGAGCCTCCCTGTTTCAAGATATTTGCTAATGCATGGTTAATTATCACATATAGCTTACTATAATTCATTTTACAGGGGAGACCTCCTGCAGGTAACATACTAGCAGTTTATGAACCAAAATAACCTCACTATAGATTAGAGCTGTTTCAGGGCCGGTCAGACAGTTGGTGCTTCTAGACCTTCTCACTTCACATTGCTAATTCGAACAAGGCTTTATTTTTATATTTGTCAGCAGCAAGACTGTAGGATGGTTGTTAAACTTCTCCCAGGCCTAATTAGAGCAGCAGTGCTCACATTCATAATGAAGCTCGTGTCTTGCTCTGGAGGCGGCTAGCACGGCTGTTACAGTAGCTTCCTGGCAGGCCAGTCGCTGGCAGTTTTAAGGTAGCGAGTGGCTGCACTATTAAGTGACTGTTGAAATTCATTGACTCCACCACGGCTAATGTGTCTAGATGACAACAAGTTTACACGGTTCTTTTATAGTTACAGCAAATGGGTCCATTTAAATATTTATTAGGTGATTATGATGATGTGAAATGGAAAAAAATTGCCAAGTACGATAACGCAAGTATGGCTGTTTTTAACTGTTTATGTGGGGCCAGGATCGTGGTATCACTCAAAATCGCCGCATCTTTCCCTTATAAATATTTATACTAGATCAGCGGTTATGAATGCTAATTTATTTGCATTTTGTTTCTTTATTGACTTCTCCCTGGCAGAGGTTAGCTGCGAAAAGCTGTGCAGGCTTACTGGGTTATGGGATATTTCAATCAGCCAACCAAGTGGCATTTTGATTAGCCGGGAGAAAGTTCATTTTGCTGAAACTAAGGAGTCCTTTTTGCTCTTGGGGATGAAGCCGGAGAGAGGATCCAGGCAGCTGGTATTCTGCCCTCACCCGGACTTGATGTGCACTCTGGCAAGCAGTTGTGCCTGCAAAAGACTGCTTTTCTGTGTAGCGACTTGTCAAACCTCCTTGGATTGAATCAAGTGAAGTTGGCTGATTTGTGTTTGTCAGACTTCTAACTCATTTTTTTTTTCTTATCCCGTGAGCCATTTAAAAGACTCTACTCTTACTTTATGTATTTATTTTTTTGATTGTGGTAAAATATCTCACATAAAACTTGCCACGGTAACCATGGTAAAGGGTACAATTCAGTGGCATTAAGTACTTTCACAACGCTGCACAGTCGGCTGTCACCACTCTCTAGCTTCAGATCTTTTCTCACCACCCAGGACTCTGCATTTTTGCAAAAGCAGAAAGGCATCAAATTGGGTGAAGTGTCTGAGACAGAAGAAGAAGTCATAGAGAACCCAGCTCTGTTCTTTAAAGGTTAGATCTACATGATATCCAGGAACTCCAGGAGTCTGTGGGGAAAACTGTTGGAAAATATCAGGCAGATAAAGGGCAGATGGAAGTTTTCACTCTGCAATTGCCAATTTTGATCGCCTAGGTAAGGCGTAAGATAACGATTCCCAATATTTTCACCATCCATATTGCTATTTACTATATTGTTTCCTCTGTCTTGAAACAAACTGTATCTGTGTGGCCTTAACATGTGTAAATGTAGCATTTCTAGGAGGCTTTTTGGCTTGAAATTGCCCATTACTACATTAAGGATGACTGAAAGGTCTGAGAATGATCCAAAAATATGTTTACATAGAACACATAAGGCCCTGGAGTTAGAAGTCTCTGAAGCTGCCATCGTTGTTTCAGTTGCAAAAGAAAAATTACCTCAATGTTCTCTAACTCTAGCTGTGTGTCTCTATTTACAAAATGCACTAGTCTCTTATTAGAGCTTGACCTCTTACAGTGGGCTTCAATCTTGGGCCTGTTCCAAGGGCTTTAATTACCAAAGAACCTAGAATTTCCTCATTATATGATCAATAGTTTGTCCCTCTAGGACAGGGATGTGCCAAGAGTTCACCACAGTGGCGGTTCTACTAAGTCAGATGCTTATTAAAAGAGATTTAAAATTACATGGGCATCTCACTATTTAAAAAAAAACACTGCGGTGAATCTTTGGTCACATGAAAAACCCCTCTGATGATGCAAATAATTATCTTCAAATCTGCAAATATGTATTCTAGCTTTAAGATTCCAATTTCATGGACTGTCAGATTAAACATGAAACCATAGGATCCCTGTTGATACAGGGGTTTCAAGGCTTCATTTATATCCATGGTTGGTCATAACTATTTACATGTGACCCATGTTATGTGGTTTGTCATTTTGGGGGGTAAGATTGAATCGACTGAGCCATGAGGAGGGTGTGTAGCAGATCACTCAGTGCAAAGAAGAACACATGCCTTGGCCTAAAATTGTTTTTCCCAAATTAATATACATATATCATTTAATGCTTTCAACACAATGAGAAAACATTTACTCTCCCCATTTAGTAAATCAGGAAACATGAAACTATAGCAGACTCAGAGCAGGCTTACCCTGTGCCCGGCATTGTGCAGCGTCCTCACCCTTCAGGGCCACCCACCCTCAGAGCACACCTGGCTCTGCTTAGAAGATTCCATCTACCGATATTTTCTTTACTCACAATTTTTCAGGGAGATAGCTATTTTATAAAGCAAGGCCCCTCTCTGTTGGGTTTTCCACACCATTATTCACAGCTATATAGGCAGAGTAGGTCATTGGGAAAGGTCATGGTGATGCCAACTCAGAATTGTTTCTTTTAGCATCCCTCTATTGGTACAAGGGCCAGACACAAAATAGGGAAGTGGGTTCTATTTCCATGTGAGAGACCATTAGAACAGAGTCATTTAGGCTTACCTTTCTAGAGAGCAGCTCAGGAAAGTCAACTCTACATTACATATGCCGGGGGAAGTCGAGAAAGAAAATATCAGCTCATTTTGACACTATCATTTAGTCCACGTGTCCTTGAGTTGGCTGGTTCATTTATTTTTGGGTGGAAAAATAACAGCCTTTCTCCAAGGACACTGGCTTGTCGATTTTTACATGGTAAAAGATAATTGCTGAATGTCCTAGCTTGTATGTGTGCTATGACCCCCAAAATAAACTAACCCTGGATTTAAATTACAATCAACTTCACCATGGATGACTTCAAACAAAAGCAATAAAACCCTGGATGCACTTTCTCCTCTTCATGCATTTTCCCATGTTCTGGTCTACTGAAAAAATGGCAGCTTTAAAAATGAAACTGTAAAGCAAGTGTCTGTTGTCTGTGTGTGTACATATGCCCATATCCTCTTTTGTGCTCATGTATTTAGGGCTTGCTGGGCTGCATAGCATTGCTTCGTGCCGTCAAACCCAGTTCCAATGTCATTTGTCTATTTCTGCACCCCTCAACGGTTCCTTTCCCCTTGACTCTCAAGAGTTATCAGTGTGAACCATCGTCGAATCAGTAGTCCTGGTTGACCTGTACAATGAAAGGATTGTAGGTAGGAAATCGTTGGATTAATGAACCATGGTATGGCTTTCCAGAGCAATAAGCTGAGAGGATATTAGGTTGTACTTTAAGCTATTTTATACCCTAGGATAAAATACCCTAGTGGAAGGAAATGGCAATTCCTCCTGCCCCCAGCCCTATCAACTATTATGTAATGTATTTTGCACACAGTTAATGGTTTTATTGTTTTGCCTTCTGATCCGTTGTTCTGTTGGACTCAGGGTAAAGCTGTGAGTTGGAAGGTGAGGGGTGGTACTCTCCTTCCTGGAATCGTTCATTAGGGGACGAGGTGGAGCCTCAGGCCAGAAAGCAGAACTTGGAAGTCTGGAGATTATTTTCATCGCATTTTACAGAAGGGGAATTTCTCAGACAGGATGAAGAACGTGCATGATCTCATATAGCCAGATCGGCTACAAAAATCAGAGTCTAGAGTTGTACATTACAGCTTATCCTTTTTATGGGGACTCTAAGATGCCAAACTAGCTTTGAAATGTAATAATCCGCTAAAATGCAATATTAGTGTAGCACTAAACAGTTTGTAAGATATATGTATTTCTGTGTATGTGCATGAATATTTGTATTAATATACATATACATATGTGTATATACTTGTATGTGATATACATGTGTATGTGTATATATACAAGTATGTGTATATACATATGCTGGTATAATTATACATATACATATTTGTGTGTATGTGTATATTATGTACATGTGTATATGTTATATATATACTAGCCCAGTGAAAAGCAGGAACTTTATCTGCCCCACTTAACAGATCAGGATATCGAGATTCAGAGTCAAGTGACTTGCTCCAAACCACATAATGGTAGATTTTGGATTTAGACCCAGTTCTCCAGATTCCTTGTCTGGTGTTCTTCCCACAATATCACAATGCCTATTATGAGCCTACTAATTATATCAATGCCAGCTTATTGAGAAGCCAGATGAAAATTCTCAAATACTAGATTATTTTCAAAAGAAAATGCAAAAAAGAAGGGGAATAACCTGTTTAGTCAACAAAGCTTGAAAACAATTGTTCCCTGCAGCCCAGAGCTGCTTTCCTGTTCTTGAAGCTGGGTAGTGATTCTCGTTGATTAGGAGAACTTTCTGACCTTCAGAATCTATTTCGTGTTTCTCTTCTTCCCACGGTTATTGATCAAGAGTTCTATTTGCTCTATATTCAAGCTTAAGTGGCTGCTCAGAATAAAGGAAGAAGTTTCAGGATCACCTTGTTATAACCAGTTTAATAAAGAATGAGCATAATAGGCAGTAGAAAAATAATTCAGGAGAAAAACAAATAGGTAGAAAAATATGCTAAAATTGTAAATGGAAATAGGTATCAAAAGTTACAGACTGAGAAAGAAAAGGGGAAACTCCACAAACAAACTGTTGTGATAGAGCATGCTTTAAGACATTTTGATAAAAGACGGCATCTGTTCTCTAAGAAAATTAAAAGATTTATTTACAGGGACCATCACATGACCAGAACCCAGTTACCTATCCCAGAGGAAATGATGCACTGGGTGGAGTTTGAACTGTTTCTTTCAGAGGCACCTTTGTACCAGCAGCCAGCCAAGAGACCCCAGCAGAAGGTACATGGAAATGGGCTGTTATGAGCCCTGAGCCCACTATTCACTGCCCTATTCTGCTGGTTCCCATGGGAATGGAAGGCAGGATGGGACCCCAGAGGCCTTAATGTTCTGGACAGAAAATTGTAAAGGGGCTCTCAGGACATAGGTGATGCTTTAATCTCTACTTCCAGCTATTTTTTTTTTCATTTCTTTCTAACAGAATGCTTTTTTTAGAGAGAGAGAAATTATGAGTTTACAAAAAAAATCATGCGTAAAATACAGGGTTCCCATATGCCACCCCATTATTAGCACTTTGCATTGGTGTGATACATTTGTTTCAATTGATGAAAACACATTTTTATAGTTGTACTATTAACTATAGTTGTTGGTTTAAATTAGGGGTCACTGTCTGTGTTGTGAAGTTCCATGAATTTTTTAAAAAATTTTTATTCTAGTACCATATGTACAACCTAAAATTTCCCTTTTTAACTACCTTCAAATATTTTGTTCAGTGCTGTTAATTAAGTTCATGTAAATTTGTTAGCCCAATTGAGGGAACTGGGTATCTGTTGCCTATGAAGTACAGGAGAAAGACAGAAACTTGGGTTTGTATAAAAATGAATTCATACAGTTGTACAAAAATCTATAGATCTGAGAGCACAAATAAAGTGAAAAGCATTTCAATTATTATAAAAGGAAAGAGAAGCAAAAGTTCTATTTCAGTGATAGTATAGGCCACTTGGCCAGATAGTGTTTGAGGATATTTTCCTAATCCAGATTATAAAAAATATGATCCAGAGGTGGCCTTAGTTTGATGGGGTACTTTAGCTCTCCATTCATTTACCAGAAGTTCAATTCCACTAAAATTAGAGTTATCTCACAAATATTTGCCTCATTGACAATTTCATCATTTAGAAAGTAAAGGTAAAAAAATAGAATTGCCCTTTGGCCTTGATATAGAAAACCTTCCATGTGCTATTGAATTAATAGGAATTTCGAGAGAACTGTCTCAGAGAGATTAAAGATACAACGAGGGGAAGTGGATGTGGCTCAAGCAATTGAGCTCCCACCTACCACATGAGAGGTCCCAGTTTCGGATCCCAGTGCCTCCTGGAGAAGACAATCAAGACTGAGCTGGCACCATGGGCTGGCGCAGCAAGCTGACGCAACAAGGATACACAAAGAGGAAAGACAATGAAAGACACAACAAAGCAGGTAGCTGAAGTGGCTCAAACAATTAAGTGCCTCTCTCCCACATGGGAGGTCCCAAGTTCAGCTCCTGGTGCCTCCTAAAAAGATACAGAGAGCACACAGCGAATGGACACAGAGAGCAGACAGCGAGCACAAACAACGAGGGGTGGTGGTGGTGTTAAAAAATAAAATAAATCTTAAAAAAAAAGATACAATGAGGATTGCTTAACATGTACCCAACACCTCAAGAAATCCAAAGGATAGAAGAGAAGCCACATTCAAGAGATTTCTAAAGTGAATGAGGATTTCTAGGTCTGAGAAATGCCAATAGTTGACACTCTGGCTATTCAGTTGAAAATAACCTCAATGAGAACAAAAGGGTATGAGCAGCCCAAGAAAACAATGTGGCCACACAGGGGGCTTTCTGCACTCAGATCTCAGAACAATCTCTTCAAAAAATGGATTTGAAATAGAAGACACAATATTTTCCTGGCTACCAAGAAAGGGTAAGACCAGAATGAAGTTAATACTGGGCAAGATTCTAGTGCCACCAAAGCCTGTCCTAGTATCCAGCATATAGTAGACACTCAATTATCAGTTGTCAAACTGAACTGCATTGATGAAAAACAGAGAGAAGGAAGGACACTTAACTTCAATTCAGTTTCAGGGTTCATAGCAAGAATTACCCTCACATATGAAAGAACAAGTGAACAGCTTAAGGAATGAAATTTGAGTCAAGATTGAAAGAGAGAAATTAGTTGCCTAAGAATCCAAGATTTTAGGGTTTGAAAAGTTTTATTTCAGGTTGCTGAAAACACGTGTTCATATATACTCCTAGCAGTCTTACTTATCTTCGAGATGATACAATGAATGGGAGAGTTCTCAGAGGACTAGTAGTAGGAAGATATCCAAATTTATTAAAATTAATTTCTCAAACTTCAGTCCAGTAATTTTGATGAAAATCCTTGGCAAAATTCTAGAAAAGATGTTTAAATGGTAGAAAGGTTAAAATGATCACCAAGAAACCACATTGGTTCACTAAGAACAAATCATGGCACTTCATTCACCTTTGAGCTAAAATTTACTGTGTTGCTTAATTAAGAAACTACTCCCAAAACATAGTACTTATTCATTTCAACCAGTCATTCAATAAAAGTCTCCTAATTGAATTCACAACTGGTTAAATAACTGACCTCAAAGGCTGGGAGAAACTTTGTAGCATGTTACATGGGCTGTGACCTGCTCATTTGGTTGCCAGATTTTTTTTTTTTTATCAGCAAAGCCTTTGAATTTGAGTCTATGCAGTCTTCCTTCTCACCATACCATGTTGCCTGTGGAAAGAGCAGGTTGATGGGAGGGTAAAAGGTTTTAAAACCATGGCATATCCGCAAATGTTAAAAAGGCAGAGAATATTCAGACTGGAGAAGTGACGAAAGGGTCTCTCCACTTATATTGACTTCTCCAAAGTCACTGTCACATTTCCTGTTTCCTCAGCCTCTTTGCAGCATCACACATTTTTGCCCATACCCTTCTTTTTGATATCATTTCCCTTTGGTTTCCACTATTTTACACTACCTCCCTTTTGTACGTTTTATCTTTATTCCCCTTTCTCCATGTCATTATTAGTTAATTCACTTCTTCTGACAAATGAATTGAGACAGGTTTTAGTCCTTAACTTCTATTTTTCTATTCTTTCTCCTTTAGAGCAACTGCCTACACTCACCTCTGCATTAATGGTTCCTAAGTCTATAAACCCAAGTCTGCCACTTTCCTAAGCTTACATCTCACTCACGCAACTGCATGATGTACACGTGTATTTGGATATCCTACAAGCATCTCAAACTTAAAGTGTCTGAAGAATCACTGATCTTTCTAAAACATGTCCTTCCCTAATTCTGTCAATAGCACCACCATTTTTTAAGTAAAAACTTGAACTTTATCTTTGACTTTCCATACCCTTATCTCTCATATCCAGTTTTTCATCAATTGTGTCACTTCTTCATCTGTAGACTCTTTTGAATTTGTCCAGTCATTTCCATTTCCATAGCCAATACCTAAGGCAGATGTAGGCTAAATCATTGCACAGTTTTAAACATGTTTCCCTCTGTCTCTCTTTCAAATATCCCCTACATATTGCCGTAAGATCAGCCATCCAAAAATGAAGGGGACAGCTCTTTCATCACGACTCCCTTTCTCAAGAATATTCTGCCATTCTACCCAGAAGAAAGTACTTCTAACCTTCTCCTT
>PVKH010039075.1:0-11232 GCA_004027955.1 Chaetophractus vellerosus | reverse complement strand
AAGTATACTAGGCAATAAAGGAAAGCAATGATAGAAGTAGAAAATCACAATTTTCAACCGCTGGTGTAAAAATTGGTTCATGCAAGAATGATCAGTGCCTGTTAAAACTACTAGGTAGAATATTAGTGGGGAACAGGACACTCATACAATCACAAAGTGCCACCCCTTGAATCTCTTACGAATTACAAAGTGGAAATGGAAGACTGAGAGATCTGATAGTCATCACCCTAGCTAGGTGATCAAACTCAGCATCACAAATAGGAAGGACACTGGCCGAGGGCAATGTATGCTGTGATTAAAATCTGCCCAGAGTATAGCAGAGACTTAAAGGAGGGAGAGTGCCAGTCTATTGGGGTGGGGATGGAAAAGCATCATAGAGAAGCTGAGGCTGGAATTCTGGGTAGGAGACTGATTGCTGAGGAAGGCATTTCAGGCAACAGGCACAGCAGGAGCAAAAGCACAGCCTGTTGAATTTAGAGAATGGCCATAGATATGGCCCTGGACAAACAGTGTAGAGAGAGGGTTAATGAGAGGTGAAGCTGAAGAGCTGGGAGGTCATTAGGGCTCTCAATTACCTGGCTAAGCAGCTTGGACCTTATACAGAAGGTGAAGGGCTTTGAGGAAGGTGATGACCATGAGGAATGAAAGAAAGTGACAAATAAGAGATCAATAGAGAATATAGAATCCACTGGGATCAGTGACCAATCTGAGATGTGGATGATGGAAGATGGTATTAAGATGAATTGGAAAATGGTGAGGGCCAGTCCCATGATGGGTAGTGGAAGGCTAGTGCTGGTGGAAAAGCATCTGAGGTCACATCCAAGTTCATCAGCAAACAATGCCAGGATGGATAGTGATTTCTGCCATGGTCAAGAAAGGGGAGAGGGGTTGAATATCACTGACAGATTAAAAATATGAGAAGAAGAACAGGTATAGGATAGACAGGGAAAATGTGTCATTTCAACTTATGGTGAATTAGAAGGGTTACCAGTTATTTCAGAATTGCTAGTACTTAGGGTGGATTCAGAACATATATTTGTGAAATTCTAATGATAACTTAAAGGCTATTTAATATATGGATTATTTATCCAAAAGACCTCAGGGGTTCCTTCAACACATCCACTAAAGAGCATCTCCTGGATTTAGAGCATGCAGCTTTAATCAGAGGAGTCCCATTAGGTTTAATAGGATTTATGTAGCGAGAAGCCTGGGGATACTAGAATGAAAAAGGCTCTGAACCTGCATTTTCATTTAATAGTAGTGAATATGCTCTTTCCCAAGGAAGACAAGCAAAGGCACAAAAGCCTGCTGCAAAGCCAAGCTCCTTACTTTGGATCTCAGTCCCATGCCAAGACCAGTACCGCAATTCATCAGTGCCTGATGGTCTGCCTAGTTTGGGACTCACACTTGGTGACTTATAATTAAAACAATTGCAAATTCTTTTTAAAATTTAATTCAAAATATAATTTCTCATTTGCTTCACAAGGGTATGGCATGCACACTAGCCCATCTGTGGGGAAATTAAAGAAAAGCAGGGGGTATGCACCACACGGTGCTTATATTAAAATAATCTCTTATTTTTCTGGCAACACAAGTGCCAAATCTTTATTACATTTTTTGGCATTTCTGGCCATATTAATCATGTCAGATTCATATGGCATTTATTACTTGAGGTTGTAAAAATCAATACAGGGGCTTATCCAAGCTAATCAATTAGTCCAAATCCACTCCCAGGTCTCTGATTTGTGAAAGCTTTGCTGGCTCAGGAAGTACCCTAGAAAGCAGCTTCTAACTTTGTGATATGCACAGAGGCAAGGGAGGAGATACGGGCCCATCCAGTGAAGGAATCTGCCATATGCCCATGTAGCTTTCCTAATTCCTTGGCTAGCAGAATCAGCCCCCCTTCTGGAGCAAACTTTCTGACATAGGAAACCACATTTCACCACTTGTCCATAGCCACAAATTTGATCTAGGTGGTCTAGATAGCAAGCAGCTCTCTGAGCCTTCTTTTTACAGAGGAGGAAAGGTCTGATAGCAGCAATGGAGATGTTTGTTGACTTTCCAGGGTCGGCTCAATAAACTATGGGTAGAGCACTTCTAGTAAAGTGAAGGTTGGAAGGACAAAAGCTGCCTCATATGGCAGAAAGCATAGGCCTGGGAGTGAGGAGAATTGAGTTGTAATCTCAACTCTTCCGGAAATGGTTGTGAAACTTGGAGCAGATCATGTTTCATCTCTTGGTTTAGTTTTCTGGGCCTAACGATGGGCTCAACTAGATGGTGTTTGAAGCTCTGCCAATTCTCAAGCTGATGAGGGGCATTAGCAAACATCTCCAATCCAGGAAAAGATTCCTAGCAGGGAATTTGGAGGATATTTGGTTACAACATTAGGCTTGGCCAAAGAGGAAATGACAGTCAGGGGCTGGACTGCACCAATGTCCTTCCCACCTTTAGGGCTGCAACCTACAATTTTGCCACTGTTGAAGCAGTAGTGAAGCATCTGAGTTTTGTGTTGTTGTTCTTTTTTTCTTTTTTTCTTTTTCCTTTGTGTTTTACTCATTAAGGAAGAAAGACAACGGGGAAAGCCAGTGTGGCAGGATGGGGTCACTTTGCATTTTAGCTCACCAACCTGGGATCTCCAGGATCTGGTGTGGAAATTTTATTCACTCCCAGTACAATAGAGAGAGACTGATCTAATTGCCATATTAATATTGTACCCCATTTATCCTCAACATCACAGAACAGAAAAAACTTGAAGAATGGAAGTGATCTTTACAAAACTGTGAAGTTGGCAGATTGTGTCTTCTCTTCCCTCAGCTTCCCTTTGTGCATCATTTTCCCTGTAAGAGATTCCCCCAACCATCTCTTGCAGGTGCCCAGTGTTCTCCTGCTCCTTCTAATCTTCCTGCATCCTTCTCCATGGAATCTGCTCCCTGGCCATATCACTTGCCAGTCATTTTTAAATTAGTATGAATTTTCATAACCACGTTCTTCCTTGAAAAGAGAAATGAGACAATCCAGACTTTGAGGAGATAGGGGTATAGGCAGAGGATTCTAGTTGTCATCCCAAATCCATTTTTGTCTTAGTCTCCCCGTATCTAGAACCCTAGTTATCAGCTGCAGATATGGCTGCTCAAAATAATGATTACATTTTCCAGCCTCCCTTCCCATTAGATAATGGTCAGGTACTTGTGTCTTGGCCAATGGAATGTGCTGGAAAGTAATGTATATAACTTACAGAACACATCCTTAAAGGGAAGAGCCCCTTTAAGCCACCCTGCATCTTGGAACATGGCCATGGAGGTCAAGCACCTTGGACCAGGAGGCAAGGGCAACACCCTTGGGCTGGCAGAGCAACAAGCCGGAGGAGCCTGGATCTCTAAAAGCCACGTGGAAAAAGTCATCATACCAGTGCTGAACTGCCTCCTCAGCAAATTGTTATGTGAGGGAGAAATATTGTTTAAGGCACTTATTTTTTAACCTTTATTACACATAGCAAAACCTATATCATAACTAAAACCAAAGCAAAAGAGCAGCTCTAGTGGAAAGGGCAATATCCTTTTGTTAGAACACCTAGCTCTGAATTCTCAACCCACCATTTACCACCTGTGTGACTTGAGACAGTTTACTCCTTCTCCCTGAAAGTTCTACTTCCCCAGTTCCCCTTCTGCAAAATAAGAACAAGAATTCCTATCTCATAGACTTACTGTAAGAAATAAACTCAATGCTTATGGAAGTGCTTTGTATACAGAGCCCTACGATTATAGTCAAGGCTCCTTGGATTACAGGGTACAGGAACCCATTCACACTAACTCAGTGAGAAGTTTACTGCAAGGACACAATAGAAAAGAACATAGACATCCAAGAAAGGGCACTGGAGTGTGGTGGGACCTTCAGGAGGCCTGGAACTGGAAAGTCAGACACACACCCCAATGCCTTGTCTCCCAGGACCACATCGGCTCTCTCCCATACAACTTTCTCAACACCTCCCTACATTGTGAACATCCAGCTTCAGAATCCAACACCCTTAGACTGTAGACCTTGTATATTAATTCAGATTATCAACAGAGAATCTGATTGGTGGATGCCATTGGCTGGCTTTAGGTGAGCTGTGCACTTTGAGCCAATTAGCTGGCCAAGGGTGCATGGTCATGTGGTATGGAGGGCTAATGTTTCCAGGAGGTATGGTGGATTCACTTCTCTAGTGGGATGGCGGGAGGGGCAGTCAGTATCATTTCTGGGACACAATGGAGATTATGATAAAAATGATGTTAACTAGTCCTGGCAGGAAGAAGGGTGTAAAATCCCTAGACGTTTCAATTTTATTTGAGAAAGTTCTCAATTCCCCAGATTTTCCACCATTCCTATCAATGCAATGGACTTTATAACTTCAGTTTCCTATAGACAAACACAGATGAAAATTCATTTTCTCCTTAACAACCAGCATCTCTTTGGTAACCCATATCATAAAATACATACTAGACATTCACATTACTCCCACAACGTCCTTCTTTGATGACTGGAATGAAAGGTCCCTTCCAAACGGGACATTTATGGGTGTAAAGGGCATGGCACCCTTTCACCACAATCTGGTACCCAGAGCCACAGACAAATACTTCTGTCCTACAGAGCCCTCAGCTTCTTCATAATTTCTAAGTCTTCAATGTGACCTGCCTTCTAACTAATTGACCTACACCTTTTCCTTTGCAAAATAAGAGCAAGGGAGTACTTCTTGAAAAAGCTTAATGAAAGGGAAGAAAGACATTCTTTCCTGCTTCACAGTCTTTCTCTCTTACTGGAGGAAATAGTATTTTATGTCCAGACAAGAGCCTGTGATCTCTTTTTGCCTCTGAACTTTAAGGAGAAAAAACTTTAGGAGGCAAATGTGAAAGTGAGTTAAGTCCATTTATTTCTGTTCACGCCAGATGAAGGAGAAATGAATAGTACATTTTTCTAAGTTTAACCCCTTTAATTTCACTTTCATGACCTCTAATGAGGAAAGCAACTTGTAGGGGGGCTCAGATTCACCTGAGCTGATCCTGTGGCAGTATGTGTGCATGTGAGTGTGTGTAAAAGAACGTGTTCAGGTGACATTTCATGGTCAAAAGGGAAGTTTTCTCTACATTGGAAGGCCCACCAGGAAGCAAATAATGGTAGCTGATGCTCAACCCTACTGAAAATAATTTAAAAATCATAATATTATTTATTCTCTTTCAGGTGCGCTTTTTTGCTCATGTTTACTCCTCCTCTTTTGCTCTCATAGAATAATATTCAACAAACTGTCAAAGGGAGTTTTGACTTATAAGATTAAGGCTGATTGCTTTTCTTTTTGCCTATGAATATATGTAAGTAAATATATATAAGTAAAGAAAAAGTAACATATATATATATAAATGGAATGTATGTTTTATATTTTCCTATAAAAGAGTATATATATAATCTATGTAATGAAAAATATACAAAAATCCAATATAATGGTAATTTCTGGCATCTGACCCACCAATTCTGCCATCTTTTTGTGCCTGGGTTCTTTGGGGCTATAGCTGGGCTATGTTTGGTGGTGATTTTCCCCCAAAGGCATTAATCACTGCTGTGAGCACCCAAATGGAAGCTGAATGTGGGTGTATATTCACTCGTAAATATGCACTACCCTCCCAGAGCCTATAAGTCAATTGGTCTCCATGGGTGAGTGACAGCTATAACTGTCACTGAAAAGTCCAGTCCCTCTTCAATGTGTCATTAGTGAAAATGTTTCTCTTCCCTGGATATAGGAATTGCTCCACTTGTGGACATTTGCTCTTTTGATTCTGTTTTGATTTTTGCCTGCAGCTCCTCCTTCATTAGGGAGCATATCCCACTTCCCCTCTGGATCCTACTCTGTCTCCACTCGCTGTGGCTGTGTTTTGGGTGGAAATGACTCTATATCCCTAGCTCCACAGGTAAGAACGTGGCTTAGGTCAGGAAAATCAAATATTGCTTCCCCTGACCTAACGAATCATTTAAGAAATAGCACGTGACCCAATCAGAGCCAATGAGATTCAAAAGATTTTGCTGGGCCTACATGGAGAGACGCAGGCTTTTGGGTGGACTTGAGCCCAAGAAGATATGAGACTAGAGTTGCTACTACCATCTTTGGCACCATGAGGAGAAAATCTGTCTGGGAATATATTTAACACAGAGGAAGTAAAGCCAAAGAATTCTAGAAAGAGAGACACCAGATTCTGGAGACATAATGTGAACCCTTGAACCAAGTACTGCCTGATGTCCCCACCTGGAGTCTACAGGATTTAATAAAATCCCTTTTTCAGTTAAGCTAGTTTGGGTCCATTTTCTATCACATATAAAAGAAAAATCAACCAAAAACAAATCACAGAACTAAGTCTTTTGTTTAGTTGTCCTTTTCAAATACTTGGAGAAATCATTGTAATCAATGAATTACACATATTTAAAATGCAAAAATTGATAAGGTTTGACATATGTATCCACACAGGAAACCATCGCCACAATCAAAATGATGAACGTATGCATCTCTCCCCAAAGTTTCCTCCTACCCGCTTCATGGTCCTTCCTTCCCACTCTCTCAACTCTCACATACTTTCCTGGCTACCACTGATCGGTTTCCTCTCATAATTTGGATTTTCTAGAATGTATACTGTTTTTGTCTGGCTTTTTCCACTTAGCATAATTATTCTGAGATTCATCCATATTGTTGCATATATCAGCAGGACATTTATTTTTATTATTGAATGGTATGCCATTTTATGAATATATCAGAGTTTCTTTATCCGTTCATCTGCTGATGGACATTTGAATTGGATTGTTTCTAGTTTGGAGCTTTTACCAATAAAGTGGTTATGAACATTCATGTACAAGTATCTATACAGGCATATTCTTTCACTATTCTTGTGTGAATTGTAAAATGGCTGGGACCTATGGGACAGGATTAATCTTGTAAAATTGCTAAGTCGTTTTTCCAAAGCAGTTGTACCATTTTATATCCATCAACTATGTAGGAGAGTTCCATTTCCTCCACATCTTCATCAATACTTGATATAAGGCTTGTGAATTTTCAATAATCTAATACATATATAGTGGTACCATAAGGTAGTTTTAGTTTGTATTTATCTAACGATTATTTTGGGATTCTTTTTATCTATTTTCCATTTTTATATCTTCCTAGGTAAGGTTTCTATTCAAATATTTTGTCTATTTTTTTTAATTAGGTTGTTTGCTTTCTTCTTCTTGAGACTTGTGAATTCTTTTTTGTTGTTGTTGTTACATATCCCTCCACTTTTCTGCTTCCTCTTGCTGTGTGTTCAGTTTTGTGTGTGTGTGTGTGTGTTCTTCTATGTCTGCTTTGCCTTCCCCCACTGCGGCAACGCGCCGAGTTAGCTCACTGCGCAGGTGGCTTGCCCCGCTTCTGGGTGGGTCTGCTTCCATTCCCAGGCGGATTTTTTGCTCCATTCGCAGGCGGCTTTGCTCCGTTCGCAGGTGGCTTTGTTCAGTTCGCAGGCGGCTCGCCCTGCCCATGGCAGCTTTTGCCCTGCCTGTGGCAGCTTTGCCCTGCCTGTGGCAGCTTTTTGCCCTGCCCACAGCGTCTCTGCCCCGCCCACGGCGGCTTTGCCTTCTCAGGCGGTCTGCCCGCTCAGAAAGGTGCCAGGGAACCGAACCCGGCGCCTCCCATGTGGTGTACCGGTGCCCTATCCACTGGGCTAGACAGCCGGCCCCTTGCGAATTCTTTATATAATCTAGATATAAGTTCTCTATCAAATGTGATTTCCAAATACTTTCTTCAAGTATGTAGCTTATCTTTTCATTTTCTTAACAAAAATATCTTTTAAAGAGGAGAAGTTCCTAACTCTGATAAAGTCCAAATTATTTTTTCTTTTCTTTTAGCAGTTTATCTAAAATATCTTTGCCTAAACCAAAGTCACAAAGAATTTCCCCAAGAAAATTCTAGAACTTCTATAGTTTTAGGTTTATTATTAAGGTCAGGTCTGTGATCTATTTCAAGTTTAAAATTTAAGATTCCTACACATTTTTCTAGGATGTAGTTAAATTTCTTAGAAGTAGTTTGACCTGTTCAAGTCTTGGTTTTAAACTTCGTTAGTCAGTATCAGAGTAACATTTGATGTAGGGATAATTTTGCCCCACTACTTTTGAGAACTCTACCGGAGACTCTGTGAATTATGAAGCTTCCACTCTTGCTGGTGGGAAGAGGAACTCTTTCTGGCCCTGTGTGAACTCTGAGGATTGCTCCCTCTAATCCTTTCAGATGATTCATTCCCTGATGTCAGGTAGTTTTCTCACACATGTACATTGATCAGTATTCACACCTGAAGATGCAACTCTCCCTGCCCTCAGAAAAGTGTCTTTCACACTAGCCACAAGAGCTAAGGGCTTTGCCTACATTAACTTGAATCCTCATAACAATACTATTAAGCAGTTATCATAAGTACACTCCACTTAAAGATGGGGAAACTGAGGCAATGAGAGCTTAATTGTCCATGGTCACATCGTTAATAAGAGTCAGAGCTAGAAGGCAGTTTGTCTCCAGACTTTTCCCGGCAGCCACTAGGCTGCTCTGCCTTTACGCAATGTCAACCAAGCACATGCTCTGCATGAAGGCAGATAGCCTAAGGAGGTCATGACGGAAGGTGCTGTCTGACACAGAGTGGACTAGGCAAGACATTTCTTAGGAGGTGACACTTCAGGCAAAGAGCTCAATAAAGTGAGGGAGAAAGTCATGCAGCCATCCTGGGAAGGGCATTTCAGACATTTCACAGCAAGTGTAATGGCCCTGAGATGGGAATGTTTGATGTATTCAAGGAACAACAAGGAAGCCAGTGTAGCTGAAACAGTGTGAGAAGGGGAATACAGGTGAGAGAGGGAATCAATGTGGATTCACATCAAATGCCTACCACTCTGCCTGGCACATAACAGTGGATAAAGTGGGAGTGATACCATAACTGGACTTAGCAGATGAATGCTCTGAGAACAAAATGTCTTGAGGAGGAGGAATTTCCATGGGTTGGGTTGATTAGGAAGCCTTCTTGGAATTAGGACTTGGGCTGTGCTTTCAAGAATAAGATTGTTCACACCTTTCCCAGTGAGGCCTCTTTCTCCATATGTCAGGAATGGGCATAGATGGATCTTTGTGATTTGAGGAGATGACCCCAAGCTGTATACTCAGATATGAGCTGACTTACAAAATTTAAAATGCATTTCCTTTCTCTTCTAGCTGAGTTTTCTTTGGGTCTGTCTGAGCCAGACCCTTATATCCTTTTCCTCCCCACCTTAGAAGTTACTCTCTAAATGCCTTCTCATCCCAGAATTCCCCTTCCTCCATTCTACCCCTCCACAATTTCCTGAACCCATTTTTTTTAGACCTTGGAAAAGAACTTTCCAGTGGATTCTCTGGTCAAGACTTTAAGCCATGGTTAAGTAGAACAAGTTAAATCAGAGCCAGAAAAACAAAACAAAACAAAACAAAAAAAAAAACTAGCAGCCCTTCCACTACTGAGTTTCCATTTGCACCATTTTATTATAATAGGGACAGCTCTCCTGAAAGTCCAAATGGCCTCAAACAGGCAGAGAAAGAGAGAATTATGCTGATGGAGAAATGTTCCTGTACTTGAATTTCAAATAGCAGACAGTGACAGCTCATCACTCAAAGATCAGCTGCTTACTAGAGTTAGGTTGAAAGAACAGGGTAGAGGCCACGAGCAGAATTTGTTTTTTAAATGCCATTCAGGTTTTCAGAAATAAATGACTAATCAGCTTTCTCTAGCCATGCTCAACTCATAATTACCTCAGCTCTCTTTTGTGTGTGTGTGGCATGAAACAGCCACTTTCCAAATTCTACCTTTAGCCCCAACCAGAAGAAAAGGAAGGAGTGCTCTGAGCCTGTATCCCACCTAACTGCAAGGTCTCTCAAAGTGTGGGTTCTGGCTCACCTGCATCATAACCGGGGGAGTGTGTAAAAATGCAGACCCGGCCTTACCCCTCACCTACTCAAACAGCATTTCTGAAGGTCAAATCAGAGTCAAATTCACCAGGTGATTCGTAAACACTCCATTTGAAAAATCATTGCTGGACCATTCTTCCTTGTTAACCTTCCTCATATCTTTCACTAGAACAGACCTTCACAAACTTTGCTGCACATTAGAATCCTCTAGGATCTTTAACAACATACTGGATCTTACTTCCCCTTCTACTTTTTTACTTAATTAGAACGGCTTTGACTTGGGCATGGCTTTCCTGATGATTCTAAAGTGCAACAATGCTTTGGAACCACTGTTTTTGGCCAGTGGTTTTCAAGTGCTAGCATGAATTAGAATCCCCTGGAGGGCTTGCTAAAACACATTGCTGAACCTAGAGGTTTTGATTCTGCATTTCTAAAGTTTCCAAATAATTCTATGGTTCTTCTGGGGACATTTTGGAAACACTGTTTCAGACCCTTGCTACTCCAAGTATGGCCTGCTAACTAGCAGCTTAGGCAACAGCAGGAAACTTTCAGAAATTCAGGACCCACTGAATCAGAATCTGCAAACATTTTACCAAGATCCCCACTTATGTATGTTTAAATTTGACAAACTCTTGGACCAACAGATTTTCAGCCTGGCAGCATATTAGAATCACCTGGGAAGCTTCAAAAATACCTTGGTCCTAAGAACAAGCAAATTAGAATCTGTAGGGATAGAGCATCTGTTTGATGTCTGCTTTTAAATTATATAGGTGATTCTGATGTGCAGCCAGAGTTGGGAATCATGCTTTAGATCATGGGTGACAGGGTGGCAAGAATGATTCCTTGTTCACAATTGTATCCCAGGACAGGGCCTGGCACAGGATGTTAAAGAATGAATGAATGAATGAATGAATGTTTAAGGACTAAATTTATCACATTGTTTGGTGCTACTAATCTCTTACTCCAGCTCTGCCCATCACACTACATTATTAGTCTCTAGAAAATTAAGTTCAGGTTTTCACTTAACTTCTCCACTATTGTCCCTCTTTATATCTTCCTTAAAGAGGATAAAATCAATCCCATTGATCAGATTCCAGGACATGATTAGGCCTTATTTTCCAATGGATGGAGCTACACCAGAAAGCAAGATCCTGTCTCTTTCTAGATCTACTTCCCCTGACTAGATGGGCATGTCATGGCACAGGCATCTCTCATGTTATGATAATATTCAAGATGGGGCTGGGGGAATAGTTACTTATACAGAGAGG
>PVKH010039074.1:0-11233 GCA_004027955.1 Chaetophractus vellerosus | reverse complement strand
GTTCACGGGCGGATCTGCTTCGTTTGCGGGTGACTTGCCCTGCCCGTGGTGGCTTTTTTTTTTTGGCCCTGCCCACAGCGGCTCTGCCCCGCCCACGGCAGCTTGCCCTTCTCAAGGCGGTCTGCCTACTTTGGAGAGGTCCCCGGGAACCAAACCTGGGGCCTCCCATGTGGTGAACCGGCGCCCTATCCACTGGGCTACAGCCGGCCCCTAGATCTTTCTTTTGACTATTTAAGTTTTGTAGTCAAAAACTAAAACTGGCACTAACATATGGATCACTATGCTTTCTGATACCCTTATACCAGACTACCACCAATGAATATTACGACCTAATTTATGAGTTTCCAATTAACTGGTGAAAAATTGTTTGACATAAGAAACAACTATTTTGGAACTCTGGAACCTGATTAGACACCTAGAATAACCAATCAACGCTGCTGAACTTCGGTAAGAGAATGGTTTGTGCAAAGCAGCTACCATCCCCTATTCCTCTGCCCCACTACAGATGTGGGCATGACAAATGTAGTTCCTAGAGTGGTTGGCTAGAATAAGGGTGCCCAGTGAGGCCCCTGAAATCCAAAAATTTGGGATTCTGCATTTTTCTTAGTCTGGCAAGTCCTAGAGGGTCTGACATAGATGCTTGCCTTTGTTTTACTCCCCTTGGGTTGCAGTGGCTTCCCCAGTGGAGTCTGTCAGGGAGTAAAGGAACATAGAAACTTTTTCTTTTCCAAAACCAGATATAAAACAAAGAAATCAGAGGCTGAGCAAAGAGATGATGGAATAAAAATGTCAGTAAGGACATGAAAGAAAGAATACAGAATTTGCAAACATAGTTTAGGAAAGTCACTATATAAATGGACTGCAGCCTTCAAAAGCAATCCTGGGGTGGTGGAGGATGGAATTTAATTTCCAAGTTACCACACTATAATACTCAAAATGTCCAGTCAACAAATAAATTTTAAGTATACAAAGAAACAGGAATATATGGCTCATTCACAGGAACAACAAATTTGACAGAAAATATCCTCGAGGGCATCCAGACATTGGTATTATTAGTCAAAATGTGAAATGACCTGTTTTAAATATGTCCAATGATCTAAAGGAAACCATAGAAAAATAAATAAAGGAAATCAAGAGAATGATGTATAAACAAATAGTCAATTGTCAATAAAGATGTAGCAATTATTAAAAGGGGACAGATAGAAATTCTAGAGCTGAAAAGTACAACAGCTGAAATAAATACATTCATGGGAGGTTCAAGAGCAAATCTGAGCAGTCAGCAAAAAGAATTAGCAAACTTGAAGATAAGGCAAGTGAAGTTATCCAGTCTAAGGAGTAGAAAGAAAAAAAAAAAAAAAAGAAATGCAATCTGAGGGGCCTGAGGGAAACCATCAACTATAGCAACATATACATCATGGGGGCCCTAGAGGAGAAGAGAGAGAGAGTGAAAGGGGCAGAAAACTACTTGAACAAATAATGGCCCAAAACTTTACAAATTTGATGAAAGACATGAATCTACACATCCTAGATGCTCAACAAACTCCAAGAAGATAAACCTGAAGAGATCCCACACCAAGACACTATAGCCAAATTGTGAACAACTAAAGATAACAATCTTGAAAGCAGCAAGAGAGAAGTGAATCATCATATATATGGGATACACAATAAGATTAACAACTGATTTCTCATCAGAAACCCTGGATGCCTGAAGACAGTGGGACGACATATTTAAAGTGCTAAAAGAAAAAAACTGTCAACCAAGAATTCTATATACAGTAAAACAATCATTTCAGAATTAAGGAGAAATTAATACATTCTCAAGTGAATAAAAGATAAAGGAGTTCATTAATAGTAGGCCTGCCCCATGGGAAATGCTAAAGGGAGTCTTTCAGGCTAAAAGGACACTAGATTGAAACTTGAAGCCATTTGAAGAAATAAAGAACACTGGTGGTGTCTATCAGAAAACATAAAAGGATATAGAAACTTTTTTTCTAAACCTAGATATAAAGGCCAGTATTTTTGCAATTTTGTTATTCCCCCTTTATAATATATGATTTAAAAGGCAAACACATAAACTAATAATTATAAAACTATGATAACAAGCACAGAATTTATGAAGATGCAATCCGTGATAAAAACTATAATGGGGGAGGGAGAGAGATGAAGAGTGATGTTTAGGAACTGAGTGTATATATATATATTTTTTTTCCCTCCCCATCTCCCTGTTATTTGCGCTTGCTGTTTGCTCTCTGTGTCCATTTGTTGTATGTTCTCTCTGTGTCTTGTCTTTTCTTCTTGTCTTTCTCTTTTAGGAGGCACCAGGAACTGATCCTTCGACCTCTGGTGTGGGAGAGAGGCACTCAATTGCTTGAGCCACCTCAGATCTCTGGTCTGCTGCGTCTCTTACTGTCTCTCCTCTGTGTCTCCCTTTGTTGCATCATTTTGCTGTGCCACCTCTCCATGGCATGGGCCATCAGCTCTCCGCAGCGCAAGCCGTCAGCATGGGGCAGCTTGCCTTCACTAGGAGGCCCTGGGAACCGAACCCGGGGCATCCAATATGGTAGATGGGAGCCCAATCACTTGAGTCACATCCACTTCCCATGAGTGTATATTATTGAAACCAAGTTGGCATTATTCTAACTAGGGTATTATAAGTATAAAATGTTAACTTCTCTACCCTTATGAAAGGCATAAATATCAATATCCAAGAAGGACAATGCACTCCAAACAGAATAAATCCGAAAAGACCTACCCTGAGACACCGACTACTCAGAATGACAAATATCAGAGATAAAGATTCTGAAAGCAGCAAGAGAAAAGCAAAACATCACATACAAGGGAAACTCAATAGGATTAAGTGCCGATCTCTCATCAGAAACCATGGAGGAGAGAAGAAAGTGGTATGGTGTATTTAAGGTATTGAAAGAGAGAAACTGCCAGCCAAGAATTCTGTATCCAGCAAATCTGTCCTTCAAAAATGAAGGGGAGTTCAGTCTTCACAGACAAACAAAAATTGATAGAATATGTTACCAAAAGACCAGAATTACAAGAGATACTAAAGGGAGTGCTGCGGCCGGAAAGGAAAAAACAAGGGCAAGAGACTTGGAGACAAGTGTAGAAATGAAGATTGTTAGAAAGGGTAAATTAAAGGGTAAAAATATAGACAAAAATATGATATGACAACAGGTAGCCAAGGGTCAAAATGGATGAAGTGATAATTTTACAGTAATAATGTTGAATGTTAATGGCTTGAACTCCTCAATCAAAATACAAAAACTGATAGAATGGATTAAAAAAATATGATCCACCTATATGCTGTGTACAAGAGACTCACCTCAGATATAAGGACAGAACCAGGTTAAAAGTGAAAGGCTGGAAAAAGATATTCCACACAAATAGTAACCAGAAAAAACCTGGAGTAGCGATAATAATATTGGACAAAATAGATTTTAAATGTGCAACTGCTATAAGGGATGAAGAAGGTCATTATGTTAATAAAAGGGGCAATTCAGCAAGAAGAAATAACTATACTAAATATTTATGCACCTAATTTCAGTGCCCCAAGATCCATGAGGCACACACTGGCAAAGCTGAAGGGAGAAATAGATGTCTCTATAATAATATTTGGAGACTTTAATATACTACTCTCAGTATTGGATAGAACATCTGGACAGAGGATAAATAAAGAAACAGAGAGCTTGAATAATATGATAAATGAACTACTAAGGAAATTGAATACAGATTTGCCACATGACCTGGCAATAACACTACTGGGTATACAACCAGAAGAACTGAGAGTAGTGACACGAAGACACCTGCACACCGATGCTCAGAGCAGCGTTATTCTTGATAGCTAAAAGTTGGAAACAACCCAGGTATACATCAACCAATTAACAGATAAACAGATTGTGGTATATACACATGATGGAATATTATGCAGTGGTAAGAAGAAACGAAGTCATAAAACATATGACAACATGGATGAACCTGGAGGACAGTATGTTGAATGAAATAAGCCAGACCCAAAAGGCCAAATACTGTATGATTGCCCTATTATGAACTAAATATATTATATGAAATATAAATATATTATGTGGAATATGAATATAGGTAAAACTGCATATATAAGACCGTTTTTCTTTGAAGCTGAACAAATGTATGTTAAAAGTACAAAATGTTAGTATCAGACAATAACAAAAAAAACACATTATACTAAGTGAAGGAGACCAGACACAGAGTACTACATACTGTATGACTCCATTTATATAAAATGTAAATATAAATCAATTTATAAAGATGAAATTAGATCAGTGGTTATGTAGGACTGAGGAAGGAATGCTAAGGGGTGTGGAGTCTCTTTTTGGAGTAATGAAATTGTTCTAAAATTTTTGAGATGATGAATGTACAACATTGTGATTACAATAAAAGCCATTGATTATATACTTTGGATTGATCATATGGTATGTGAATATACCTCAAAAAACTGCATAATAAACAAATAAATAATTTTGCAAAAATAGCCAGAAATAGCAGCTATGTACAGCAGGGGAAATATAGAGAGATTGAAAGGTGAGGAATTTTCTTGTTTGTTTCTTTATCTGGTTTTTGATTATTATTATTATTGAAATAATGAAAATACCCTAATAATGACTGAAGTGATGAACGCAAAACTATGTGATTATACACTTTGGATAAATTGTATGCTTTATTAATATGTAAAAAAAAAGCTGATTGCTAAATGCTCTAAATAATGATTGAAGTGATAAATGCACAACTATGTGATTATGCCAAATACCATTGATTATACAGTTTGGGTGAATTGTATGCTTAATTAATATGTACCAATAAAATTGATTTGTTTAAAAACAAAAACAAAAACAAAAAAACGAGTATACTATGAATACCTATATGATCTGAAATTTGATAACCTAGTTGAAATGGACAAATTCGTAGAAACACATAAACTACCAAAACTGACCCAAGAAAAAAACAGAAAACCTAAATAGACCTTTACTAAGTAAAGAGAGTGAATCAGTAAACAAAAACCTCTCAATAAAGAAAAGTCTAAGACCAGATGGCATCACTAATGACTTCTATGAAATATTTAAACAATTAACACCAATCCTGAAACTTTTCCATAAATAAGGGGGGGAGGGGTAGACTTCCTAACTCATTCTGGGGCTAGCATTATCTTTATACCAAAGGCAAATAAGGACACAATTTAAGAAAAGAAAACTATAATATTCCTTATGATTATAGATGCAAATATCTTTAAAAAATACTAGAAAATAAAATTGAGCAGCATATTAAAAGGCTATTCACCATGACCAAATGGAATTTACTCCAAGGGTGGTTCAACATTTGAAAAGCAATCAGTGTAATACTCTACACATTAACAGACTGAAGGAAAAAAGCCACATGATCAAATCAGTTCAGAAAAAAGCATTTGACAAAATCAAACACCCTTTCTTGATAAAAAACATTCAAACTAAGAATAGAAAGGATATTCCTCAACATGATAGCCAGGGCAATTAATCATGAAAAGGAAATAAAAGGTATCCAAACTGGAAAGAAAGATGTAAAATTATATTCACAGATGGCATGATCTTATTTATAAAAACCCTAAAGAATCCTCAAACAACAGTTAAAAGTAATAAATGAATTCAGCAAAGTTACAGGATAAAAAAAAACAAACACAAATCAGCTGTATTTCCAAACACTACCAACAAACAATCCAAAAAGGAATTTACAAAAATAATCCCATTTACTATTGCTTCACCAAAAAAAAATAAAACACTTAAGAATAAATATAAATAAGGAAGCACAAGACTTCTATGCTAAAAATTACAAAGCACTGCTGAGGAAATTAAAGAAGACCTAAATAAATGGAAAGAAAACCCATGTTGATGAAGGCTTTAATATTGTTATGATGACAATACTATCCAAATTGAAATACAGATTCAATACAATACCTAACAAATTCCCAACAGTGTTTTTTGCAGAAATGAAAAACCAATCCTAATATTCATAAGAAATTTCAAGGGATCCCAAACAGACAAAATAATCTTGAAAAAGAAGAACAACATTGGAGGACTAAGTCTTCCTGATTGACTACAAAGTTACAGTAATCAAAGCACTGTGGTACTGACAGAGGAGAGATATATAACCAATGTAATACCCTTGGGAGCCCAGAAATAAACCTATACACCTATGGTCAATTGACTTGGACAAGGGTGCAAGACCATCTTAATAGGCAAAAAACAGTCTCTTCAATAAATGGTTCTGACTAGCCACAGGCAAAAGAATAAAGTTGTATCCTTACCTTAAATCATATATACAAATCAAATGAAAATGGATCAAAGACCTAAATGTAAGAGATAAAACCATAAAACTCTTAGAAGAAAACATAGGGGCAAATCTTTATGATCTTGGATTTGACAATTAAATATGGTACCAAAAGTACAGGAAACAAAAGAAAAAATAGATAAATTGTATTTTTATTCAAGTTAAAAATTTTACTGCATCAAAGGACACTATCAAGAGCGTCAAAAGACAATCCAGAGTGGTAGAAAATAGTTGCAAATCACATGCTCAAGACAAGGCACATGCACAGAAAGGATCAGGGAGCCCCTATGCTTTGGCCTGGACTTATCCTCCAAAACGCATATAAATAAGCCCTGAAGGAAAGCACTTGTGTGAGTTAATGTGCAAAGACTGGGAAACACCCTACCTCTTCCCCTTCTTTTTATTTTTTGGTTAGCTCCTGGCATTCAAGGAAAGCTCTGTCATAATACTAGACAGAAACAGGCTTAAGGAACAGATGCTTCAGAGTCTAAATTCTAGTGATAACACATTCAAAATATCTAAATGTTCAGGTTTCAACAAAATATTGCAAAACATTCAAAGAAACAGGAAGAGATAGCCTATGCAAAATGTTTTAGTTTGCTTGGCTGTTCAAAGTAGATATCATGAAATGGGTTGGCTTTTGAAAATGGGAATTTATTAGCTTACAGTTTAAGGCCATGAGAATGTCCAAATCAAGGCATCATCAAGGCTGTGCTTTCTTCCCAACAACCGGCTGCTGGTGATCTTTGGGTCCTCTGCCACATGGAAAGGCACTTGGCAGCATCTGCTGGTCTCTCTCTTCTCTTCTGGGTTTCACTGCTTTCAGCTTCTTGCTTCCATGGCTCTCTCTCTGTATTCATTCAGCTTATAAAGGACTCCAGTAAGAGGATTAAGACACATCATGAGAGAGGAGGGGTCACATCTTAACTGAAGTAGCCTAACCAAAAGATCCTATTTACAATGGGTCCATACCCAAAGGAAGGGATTAACCTTAAGAACATGTTTTTCTGGAGTACACACAGTTCCAAACCACCACACAAAGGATAAGGTTAAAGCATGTGTAACCATCAAAAAGGAGGACCAGAAGTAGGACATACTAGAACAAAGCCTTTTTTAAAAAAGGGTCCTAAATATGTGCAAAGAGCTAAAAACAAACAAACAAACAACAATAACAAAAACATGGACAAAGAACTAAAGGAAAGCAGGAAAATGATAGGTGAACACAAAGAGAATAGAGATGGGAATTATGAAAGGAACCAAACAGAGCTGAAGACCATATTAAGAGAAATTAAAAATTCCTGGGAGGGATTCAACAGCAGATAAGCTGACATGAGAGAAGCAAAGAACCTGAAGACAAAAATAAAAAATAAAAAAATTTAAAAATAAATCAGTCTGAGGAGCAGGAAGAAGAATGAAGAAAAGTGAGCAGAGTCTGAGGAACCTGGGGGGCATCATTAAGTGTACTAATATATGCATTGTGGGAATCTCAGAAGGAGAAGAAAGGGGCACAGAAAATATTCTTAAAAATAATGGTTTAAAACTTCCCAAATTTAACAAAAGACATGAATATACACATTCAAGATGCTAAAAGATCTCCAAACAGGATAAATCCAAATGGATCCACAACATGGCATATTTAATTAGACTGTCAAATGCCAAAGAGAAAGTGAGAATTCTGAAAGCCTCAGAGAGAAGGAACATATCACATACAAGAGACTTCAATAAAACTAAGTGCTGGGGAGCAGATACTGCTTATGCAGTTGAGCACCTGCCTCCCATGTGGGAGATCTCAGGTTTGGTTCCCAGTGTCTCCTAAAAAAAACAAAAACAGAACAAACAAGCAAAACAAGTGAAAAAAAAAAAAAAAAAAAAACTTAGGGAAGCCAATGTGGCTTAGGGGTTGAGCACCGGCTTCCCAAACACAAGGTCCCGGGTTCAATCCCTGGCCCCTGGTACCTCAAACAAACAAAAAACTACTAAATGCTGATTTTTCACTGAAAACCATGGAAGTAAAAAGACAGTGGGATGACATATTTAAAGTGCCGAAAGCATAAAATTGCTAACCAAGAATTCTCTATCTGGTAAAACTATCTTCCAAAAATGAGGGAGAGATAAAGACATTTCCTGATAAACAAAAGCTGAGGGAATTCATCACCACTAGACTGGCCCTGTAAGAGATGCTAAACAGAGTTCTGCAGGTTGAAAGGAAAGGACAATAGACAATAGATCAAAGCCACATGAAGAAATAAAGATCTCTCATAAGGGTTAAGGACAGTGGTAAATATAAATGCCAGTACTATTATATTTTTGTTTTGTAACTCTACTTTTCACATCCTATAGGATCTAAAAGTCAGATGCATAAAATGTAATGATAAATCAGTGGAACTGCACTCATAAGGTATAAACACAAAATACATGACAACAACTATATAAAGGTGGGGAGACAGAGGGTATAGGAATATTGTTTGTGTATACCACTGAAGTTAAGTTGGTAACAAACCAAATGAGATTGTTATAGGTTTAGGATGTTAAATTTAAGCCCCATGTTAACTATAAAGAAAATACTAGAAAACATGCAAGCTCAAAAAGACAGAAATTAGAGTACAGGCTGGGGGTGGGGGGGGCAGGGGAGATGGGGAGTTAATGCATAATGGGTGTAGGGTTTCTGTTTGGGGAAATAGGAAAGTTTTAGTAATGGAGGGTTGGGAGGGTATCCCAGTACTGTGAATGTGATTAACCCCACTGATTGGTATGCCTGGGAGTGGAAGAGACAGGAAAGTTTATGCTTTATACATGTTCCCACAATAGGGGGGAAAAAAAAGAGCAACTAAAGTCAATGACAATTAATTATTAATGCTATACATGATAATCCTGGATGGGTTCTCGCAAGGGAGGAAACTAGGCTCACAGGGACATTAATGAGACATAAGAAAAAAATTGGAACATAGACTCTAAGTTTTTAACGTTAAAATTCTTTTATTTGATGACATCACTTAAGGTGGTTACATAAGTGAATGTCCTTATTCTAAGGAAATGTACATGGTAGTATCAAGTGTTCAAGGAGCATGATGTATACAATGTTCACTCAAGTGTTCAAAAATGGATTGACAGAAAGATGCATATATATATATATATAATGATAATGCAAATGATGTTAAAATTGTAGATGTGGGGATGGGGCAGAGGGTAAGGTATATTGGATTTCCCTGGATGGGATTTGTATTATTTTTGTAACTGTCCTGTAAGTTTGAAAGTATTTCAAAATAAAAAGTTTAAAAAAAGTTAAACATGAATTTGCTATATGACTCAGCAATTCTACTCCTTGATATATACTCAAAATAAATGAAAACAGGGATTCATACAGACACTTTACACCAAACTTCAGAACAGCATTATTAGCAATAGTCAAAAGGTGGAAACAACCTAAATGCCCCTCAACAGATGAATGGATAAACAAAATGTGCTACATAAACACAATGGAATATTATTCATCTATAAAAGAAAATGAAGTTTTGATAATACTACCACATGGTTGAATCTTGAAAATATTATGCTAAATAAGCCAGACACTAAAGAGCAGATATTGTATGATTCCATTTATATGAAATACCTAGAATAGGCAAATTCACAGATACAGAAGGTAGATCAGAGGTTATTAGGAGCTGAGAAGAATGGGGATTTAAGAATGGAGATTTACTGCTTAATGGTTACACAGTTTGAGGTGTTGTAAAAGTTTTAGAAATGGTGGTGATGGTTGCACATTATGAATGTAATTTATACCCTGAATTCTACACTTGAAAATGATTAAAATGCTAAACTTTATATTACATATTTTACCACAATAAAAAATATATATCAAAAAATTAAAGACAATATTGATGGCAAGATGAACCATTATGTTATATATCACTAAGAGAGAAAATTGGGGCCAATTTACCTATGATATTGTACTTCCTTTACACTTAGAATTTTAAATTTAATACATATCTAGACAGTTCTTTTAAACTAACATAGATGTAGGTTTTTATATCACTGTTGTGCAGAAATACAAAAAACAAAATAACAACTGAAATAAGTTTGTTAAAGTATCCCTAAAACATGTTCAGATTCAGAGTCCAAATCTCCTGAAGTGTTTTCTGCCTCATCGCGTGTGAAGTCTGAGTTTTCCTCACAAAGTCATCCTGTGCACCAAGAGTACTGTGACACAGCTTCTCAAAACTACTCAACTATGGTCTCCAGAAATTTCATCTAAGCCCGGACACATCCATTTAGAAACTAAATTCATACTTTATGCTCTCAGTTGAATTCACATGTGGCTGTAAGGTAAGGAGCTTCTGTTCAGGGAAAGCAAGAATGTCTGATAAATTGATGTTTGGCACCTTAACAATATTCCTTTGCAACACATGGATCAGTCAGGCCAAACTGTTTTAAAATTTCTCCCATCTTCTCAGAGGAATTTGGCTATTTCTCCTGCCTTCAGTTGGTCATGTAACAGGCAACTCTTGGCACATAGCTCAGTAACAAAAGTTAACGTGTCATCTACTTGTGGATATCTTTCTTATTTAGGTCCTTGAAACATATGATTGTTTTGCAAGAAAACATGAAATTGTAGTCATTCATCCAATGATGAAGAGTTTTTTACTTTTATCAAATTTATACTCCACTACTGTTTCTGTGCCTTTCTTCATATATAATAACCTTTTTTATCAATACCTTGTTGAAGTCATTCTAAATAACAAACTAATGTCATGCCTACAGTACAGGTAACTTAACTGAAGCGAGGCCATGATGAAGTTCAAGCACATGCATGTAATGGCAGATACACCATGACTACAACCTGGATGATGGCAATTGTGTTATCATTGATTTTGTACGACCCAACACAAAT
>PVKH010039073.1:0-10554 GCA_004027955.1 Chaetophractus vellerosus | reverse complement strand
TCTTCCTTTCAGTTACTGGCTAGTTGTAAACTGTAAACAGGAGGACAACTCAGCACTACTAGTAGGGGATAAAGAATTTGCCTAATCATTTCTTTCAAGTGGAATTCATGTAGCCACCCACAAAATAAAAATTGTGTAAAACAGGACTCATATGTGAGCTTGGGATAGAGGCAAATAGCTTCTCTAAATTTTCTAGAAATTGTATAACTTTTATCACCTCGGTGCAATTTGAGGTGTTATGGTAATCACTTCCACATTTCCACGAAATCAAATCATACTCTTGCATCATCTGTTTCTGCCTACCCAGTGCTTAGCAAACTGTAAGTTCCCCCAGTGGGATAGGCAGAGACTCATTAGCAGCTTAAGCTTTGAGGCTACTAAGCAATCTCAGGTGAAGACATCTCTCAGACTTTTCCAGTAAAAATCAATTCATCAAATTCCTTTTCTGTCTACATTCTATTGCACGTGCTACTATGCCTAAAAAAAAGCTTGTTTATCCTCCATCTGAGGTAACTGCGTTCACTCAGCAACCACTGATTCATTGACCATATTGCAAACTGTAAAGTAGACTGACAGATGGTAATCCTAGATCATCAGTGCAATTAACTAAGAAATTATATTAAGAAATTTGCTGGAAATTAAAAATTAAACTGAACAAATTAAGAGAGGCAAAACCAAAACATACCCTTTTGTTTGGGAGGGGGGGTCAGGGAGGGAGAAGTGGCAGAGAATTGAATAAATGTCAGCAAAATACAAAGTGGCACATAGTGGAGAGCCTCTGTGTACCTTAAGCATAAGGAAAAATGCTTTACTCAACCTAGTATTCCAGAACGTTCCCGATAAAGAACACGCTCCTAAAGCTTTAATCACATTTTGTAACAGATGCTGATACAGAAAATTCTCTAGCTCCTGTTTCCTTTTCTTTCTCTTTCTCTTTCTCCTTCTCTCTCTCCCTCCCTCCCTTCCTACCATCCATCCATCAGTTGCTGCTTTTTGATGTGCTAAAATAAAATTCTCTTGGCTCGTCATTAACTTATAGTCCACTGCTATCACTGATCATTATTTTTCACTCATAATTAGTAATAGAGTAGAACTATTAATCTGGCTATGGAAACCAAGGCAATATAGACTGAAAGCCAGATTAAAGATAACTGAAAGGTCACGGATTGGCATGAATAATAACTAAAATAACTAAACCATTAATGGAATACCAATAAAATAAAATAAAATAAAAGGTGATGTAGACTTTAGGAACGAGAAGATATTTTATCTAGGAAAGTGCTGGTATATAGCTGCAGAGGCATCTTCATAGAACAGTGACTAAAAAGGATGGTGGGTTTCTTGGTGTCATCCTTAAAGTTTTTGAATTCTTTATTAGAAAAACGGCAATGTCAGTGCAGGAGTTACTCAACTTTGAACCTCCCAAAAAGCCTAGAACAGCACGTGGTCAAACTAGAGTTATCAATCAGCTCACAAGTATTTGTTGACTATCTACTACACACCAGGCATTGCTCTACACACGGGGGACCCAACAGACAAAGCTGCTATTCTAACGCAGCTTACATTCTAATCCATTTGAGGGAGACAGACAAGAACAAACATGTATCATGTAGTGACAAATGCCATGAAGTAAAATAAAGAAGACTGAGGGATGCAATGTGATGAGTGGTTCTTTTTCTATTCAGGATGGTTAGGGAAGGTCTCTGGAGAAGGTGATATTTGAACAGAGACAGAATGAAGTCAGGAACGATGCAGATATCTGGAGATATAGCATCCTAGGATGAGGGATTTGAATAGCAAGTCCAAAGATACTGACAAGAAGCAGCTTTTGTGCATTTGAAGAACATCAATGAGGCCTGTATGGGTGAAACAGGAAGAGAGAGGGTGAGGGCGAGGGCGCGGGCAAGGGCAAGGGTGAGGGTGAGAGCGAGGGAGAGGGAAAGGGAGAGGATGATAATGCCCAAAAATCATGGCGGCCAGAGCATGAGAGCCTTACACACCATGGTAAAGACTTTGAAATTTACCCTGACCAAGTGCCATGATCTGCCTTGTGTTTTAACAGGATAACATGACTGCTATGTGGAGAAAAGACTATAGTGGACAAGAAAAGTAGCAAAAATATCAGTTAGGAGGCTACTTCAACAATGCAGATGTGAGATTATGGTGGCCTGTCTCAACGTGGCAGCAGTGGAGACGGTATAAAGTAGTTAGAGTCTGTACACAGTGTGAAGGTAGAACACCAAAGATTTGTTGGCAGACTATTGTGCAATGACTATACAAGAAAGAGAGGTGTCAAGCATGACACGAAGGGCTTTAGACTGAGAAAATGAAAGCATAGAGCTGGCATTTACTGAGGTGGGTAAGACAATGGGAAGAGGTTTTGGGAGAAGTTAAGCCTTTTTTTTTTTTTTTTTGGACAAATTGAGTTTTAGATGCCTATCAGACACACACCCAAATGGAGAGATCACATCAGAAGTTGGATATATGAGTCTAGAGTTGAGAAGAGAGATTGGTTCTGCAGATATAAATTTAGAAGTTATTAGTGTATAGCTGGTATTTGAAGCCATGAGACTAGGGAATACATTTGGTAGGAAAGAGGGAACCTCTAGGAGCCTGTCTATCTGTAAAAAATTGCCACCTCTATGTTGAGGGATTATATGATATAATCTATAAAAAGTACAGATTACACTTTGATAATATAGTATAATATAGTACCTGACAAAGAATGCTGAACAAATGTTGCTTATCATTATTGTTGTTATTCATGAATTCTTCCTTTTTCATGCTTAAAGCACTTTCCATCTATATACTGATCATCTGGAATTTATTTACAATCTTGAAGTATAAATTATAATGACTTCAGTGTTGGTCTTTATTACCAACTAAAGGGTAAGCTACTTGAATTTAGAAACTGCTTAAGCTTCCTCAAAATTCCAACACAGTAGATACTCAAAAATATCTATTAGTGGACTAATTTTATTTTATACTTTTAACAGGGCAAGAATGAATATGGTTCTTTAGTCTTTTGCACTTGCTTCTCCCTTTGCCTGGATACTGAGGATGGAAAATTTAATAAGCAATAAACGACATGTTTCTTGGAGATACAAAAACCATAAATTCTTCTAATAGCGAGGATGATGAAGTCATTACCACTGGACCTTACAGGCTCTTTTTGTTGTGATCGGTGGGGTGGTGGGGGATGGGGGGTGGAAATTAAATAAAGATCAGTAAAATGTAAAATGACACTAAGTGCAGACCTTGTATGTGGCCTTAAGTCTGAGGAAAAATGCTTTTCTAAATCTAGTGTTCCAAAAGTTCACATTCTTTTTGAATATGCTTTGAATATTCTGTTACATTTCTGATATGGATGCTGGTTCAGAAAGCTCTTTTACTCCTGCTTCTTGATGTACTAAAGCCCTCCATTAACTCTGATCTTAGCAACATGGACACTTTTTGGATGGCCTGTCTAGTTCTCATCTCAGAGAAGAATCTACATCTCTTAGAAAGGTAGACTGTTTGAAGTCATTTTTCTGCTGTATGGCCCTGTCTTTGCTCTAATTGATTTGTACAGTGTCAAGGGATGCCTGGCCAAAGTAAGAAAACAGGGGCTTAGGAGATGCTGGTAACTCGGTCTTGTAATGGTAGGACTATAGAGGCAAGTCTCACAGAATACTTTGTTGAGGTTCCCAGAGCTGCCCTGATTTTTGTCCTTCCAAAGGCTTGGTGTCCATGAGACATTCTAGTGTCCTTTCAAAGAGTTCCCTTTTTGCTTAAAAGTTACCTTGATTTGTGTATTGATTTATTTTACTTGAAATAAAATTTAAAAAAACCCTTCATTGATATATTTGGTATATTGGCAAGAAGCTGAGATTTCAAACAATAAGACCTTTTAGTGGTTTTAAGTAAAATTGAAAATACAAACACATGTCTGTTTCCTTCCATTATCTTTCTTTGACTTCTTTGGTTTGGTGACTGGAAACAGTGACATTCTCAGGTGCTGAGGATGCAAGGAGCCAGGAAGTTTGGAAGAAGGAAGGAATATGGGTGTATGGTTTTATTCAAGTCATCCCAGCTCCTCCTTGTCTTACATCTCCATCAATATTACTACATGGTAAGAAGATGAAAGTCCTAAATTATGATACAGTGTGATAAAGCAGACACAGCTAGAAGGAAAAATCAATTGAGAAAATCTCTCAATTCTTTGGAAGTGCCAAGAAAAAGGGTCACCGAAAAAGGTCAGACTTGATCAAGTGCTCTTATTGTTATCTTTTATATTTAAAAGGGAACATTAAAACATAAGTAACTGAAAAAACTTAATGGACAAGTAATAACACTTTAAGTCTGAAAATGACCTATATAGACAAATAAGCATGGGAGACACAGTTTTAAGCTATTCTTCCAATAGTGGCAGCACTGTGGGGCTGATCAATAGAGGTTCTGTTTTTTTCAGACCCTCTTTTGCTTTGAGACGGTCATCTGGAATGGCTAACTAGGGCTGGGGATATGGTTACTGATTTTCACTTTTGGCCCTGTGGGAACTGGACTCATGGCCTTGGTCTCACCCAATCTGAGCTTCAAATAACTATAATATACTATGCTAGGGTCATGTAGCTGCAGCTAAGTGTCTGGAGTGCCTGGAGTAGCACAGCTATTAGGAGTAAAAACCAGCAGCCAAGCAGTTAACTGCCTTTGGGGAAGGAAAAAAAAGACTTTTAAAAAATGCCTTCTATTTTTTAAAGATAGCCCAAGTGCAGCTGTGATTCTTGAACAGCTTGTTCTGAACCACATGGCCTTCCAGCCTCCCAAAGTTCCCACTGTATTCCATGCTCAACTGGCTTTCAACAGCTTTCCCGAAGCAACTCTTCAGCATACTAAACTTGGGATTCTTTAACACCAAGTAACACTTTTCTCTCTTTAATGGGATAATTTAGCCTCTGACTTTCACAGCAGATGCATTTAAGACTCAGTGATGTCATTTAATTACAGACTCAGTAAAGAAATCTGAAAGCATCATTATAACTAGCCTGTGCTGTCAGCTCCCTGATGGGAGCCCACCAGCAATGCTATGCACAAGAAAAATGGACTCTAGGGAGCAAGAAAGGAGAGAAAAAAGACACAGGTCAAGACCTGTGCTCTATCTCCTGAATATTAATGTCCAGCTCTCTATGTACCACCTAGTTAAATGGAGATAAAACTCAGAAGGTCAAAGACTGAGGGTCCAAATTAGAAGGCAAATAAATGATTAGGTCAATATACCTACTGAATAATTATTAAGGTGTGTTTTCTCAATTAGAGTGATCAAATTAAGATATCAAAGGTACATTATTCTGTCCTCTTAATGGTTTCCTGAAGTCTTAACCACTAGAGTTCAATAACTGCAATGCACCATCACAGGCACTTCCACTTAACCTCCTGCCTAGTAAAAGAGATGATGAGGATGAAAAAGAAATATGGGCACAGAAAATCTTATGTGTTAATTGAATGAGAAAGTGCTTAAGAAAGAAATTAAGTGGCATAATTTAAATTTTATCGATTTGAATTATTAACACAATAATCATTAATAATATTGAAAATGGAAGGAGATAAAAATGGATGTTTTAAAATTAATGGTTGCTATCCCTTAAGAGCATAAGGATGGAGGTTTGAAGAATTTATCATGTTCATAAGTTGCCCAAAGAAAGTAAACCAAAGCAAATAAAAACTAAACATGTGTTTCACCTAGTGCACAAAACTTCCTTTTGGGATCCATTGTCATTGAGTAAGGATCTGAGTAATTAAATTCTATAAGAGTTTAGTAAAATTTGAAAGCCCCAAATCTGTACTACTTCCTGTTATTGAGAACATGTATCATTGGTATATGATAAATAAAGGAAGAAATAACTTAGCTCTCTTTTTAAGTCTGTGGAAGTCTGGACCTGTCTCCCTTCCAAATTACTTACAATTAAAAAAAAAAACAAAACTACCTATAAGCATTGATCCCATATACCAACACTCCACACATTTCAATGAATTTGTACTTTATTACACTACTTAAATGCAATAGAGCTCAAGAGAACAAACACAGATGAGTAATTTGGCATGGCAAGTGAGATGAACATTCTGGCTGTCTGTCACTAGGAATTGTATAAAATTCATTGTTCATAAAAGTAGTCTCATCCTAGGGGAACCACAAATAGGATGATGGCCAGGGTCGTGGCTTGATATCATACTTAACAGTGTAAATATCAATGTCCACAAGGGTATTTTCCAACCAGAGCAGGCCATGGCAATGGGCTTGGCAGTCTATGCAGCAATGAGACTTAAGGATACTATCAAGATACGGATACTCTGGCGAGGGGCTGAAAAAGTAGCGTTTTCCAGGGATGCAAAGGCTTGCAGCCATAGCAGGAGATATGAGTTACAGAAGGATTGTTAAAAAATAAAAATTTATTGAATGCTACTGTGTACCAGGCATTGCTTGAATTGCTTTACACATTTTATTACTAATCTTTACAATAATCCCATGAGATAAACATCATCCCTATTTTAAAGATGAGGCACAGTGAAGTTAAGTTGTCAAAAATCACTAGGCAAATAAATGGCAGAGCTGGGATTCAAACCCTAGCCTGTCTTGACACTTGGGTGTTTCTACTCTGTCACTCTGCTGTCCAGTGATTTGGGCCAGCAACCAGGGACTAGCATATAATCAAATAACTAAGCCAGAGGGCAGGTCTGTGAGACTTATCTTGTCTTTTTGTATATCCCAAGCACAATACCATCAGCCTGTGATATCACTTGCCTCTCCCCACATATACAGCATAATTGTAGTTATCTGCCCGGGTCCTGAGAACACTTAATCTAAGGTGACATTTAGCCAGATTTTATCTACAAAAGAAAGTGTTTCAGGGGACACATGAAAGTGTGATTTGCCCAGGCTCCAATTCTCCTATGGACGATGCAGCAAAGAAGGCTCCCGTGTCCAGATCATTTTTCTGCCCATATTTGAAACTTGTCTATTGACAGCTTTCAGCCTGCCTGAACTGAGAGTCTCATCTGTTCAAGCAGATTACTGCAAAACAGATTCCCTCTCTAGTGAGATCAACATGCAAGGAGCATCAGATAATTTCTAATTGAATTTTGCATCACTTTGATTAATGTTAATGCCCTCAAGGCCCCAAGCATGTGTGCATTTGTGTGATTTGAAATAATCCAATATTTTATAAAACCAAGGAGGAATATTTGCTTATTTGTAGGCCTAGAGGCCTGGTATTTAACTAGTTTGGGTCCCACAATGATTGAATGCCCTCAGAGGTTACATTTATTTTAGTAAACCTAGATATGTATAAATATGACGTTTCCTAATGTAGCATTTTAACAAATAACCAACAATGGCGGGATTGATGACTTCCTCTGGGGTAAGGAAGTTACCGTGGTCTTGACAAAAGCTTAAAAGACTATGAACACAAACAATACTGCAACCCAGACAGAGACTTTTGATACTAAGTCAACTTGGTTGTATTCATCCCCCAAAATAAATTAGGTAGAAAAACTCATACAGGCTAGGATTACAAAAGAATGATGGGGAAAAAAAAAAGTCACAAAATAATGACTAAAATTAAGCAACATGTCTGGATGAAAGCATTATTTGTGTCTCACAGCTGGTGAAACTAAAGATAACTTAGACAACTTGCCCAGAGGCATAAGAGCTGTGAGTGAGCAAGAACACAATAGGGAGTTGAAACCCTGGGCCCTGTACCTCTCCACTGAACCCAGTGAGGATGTGTTAGAGTAAAGCCTGAGCTGGTAGACTCAGAGCGGTGAAGAGGTCCAAAGCAAGGCAAATCCTCTGGTGACACATCTAGCTTTCCCACAAGCTTCAGGTATGAGGGGAGCTAGTGTCCGAGCATTGCACTCATCTGGAATAACCCCCGGACACTTAGAGAATTTATGAGCATTCACTGCAATTCCAATTCTTTCATTTTAGAGATAAAGAAACAAATCCAAAAAGACCAAGTGACAAGCTCAAGATTGCACTAGTAAATGGAAGACCCAGATCGGATCTACCGATTGCTGTCTCATGTTTTAACTTCACCACAACACAGACAAACCATCTTTAGATTTTAGAACCTACAGAAAGCCAGTTTAGTTTATTTCTAGGATGAATCCAGGAACTCCAAGAGGTCTGGTCTGATCTTGAGTTTAATGGCCACCCTAGTGTACCAACAAATGAACCAGACAATCTAGAACAGCCTTCAAAATTTTAAGCACCCAACAGTCCTATTCACAGACTGTTGTGAATTCTACATTTAGAGGAATTTTTGCTTTTGCTACTTTGTATTTCCCTCATATATTAGGACATATTATGTCAGAGTTGGCATTTTCTTTAGAACCAAAGTCATGAAGGGAGCATAAGGAAGAGCCCTTTTTCTCTTCCACTCTCATAAATGTTGCTCACTTATTAGTCAGTGCCTCATGCTTTCATCTGCCCGCCCAGTTTTGTGATGTCACCATGAACAGCATATTTTAATGGGCGCAATCTTTAGAGGATCAGCTAATCAGTATTTCAGGAGGCAAAAATAAACTATTTTAGTTTTTAAAAATATTAGTACGTTAACAGGTGTGGTAGCCATGGAGGTGCTCCACTTAGATCCTGTTTCAAGAGAATCTGCTGTGGGGAGCAGAGCTGATTGACAGCCTCCTCAGGCCACACCCTTGGATCCCCTCAGTGTTCACACCAGGCCATGCTTTTGCTGGGTTGCTCCCAGCCAATGGCCAAGCATGGCAGGCAAACAGAACTGGGCCATTCCTGCCAATGTGGGATTTTTTATGACATCACTACGCTCCAAAGTGGAAAGGCATTGCTCCCTGGAAATATTTGCACAAACAGTAATTCTGGTAGACTCCTGATGAATCTGGTAGGATTGTTAAGTCCAAGCAAGAGATTGTCTCTATTTATATATATATTTTATATATACATATATATATTTTTTAAAGGGCAGGTTTTTTATATGTTCAGGAAGAAGCCTGTTTAATGACTTGAAACCAGTTTTTATGGATTCAGATCCAACACATCTCTGAGGCTGCAAATATCTCCAGTGTCCCTTTCCAGATTTAAAAAAACAAAACAAAAAAAACCTCATATTGATTTGGTAACACTGTCAAATAAAATCCTAATAGTGTGGCTTTTTGAGACTCTTAAAAAGCAATTAAGGGAAAATGATTTCAAATATAAAGAAAATGGAGGTTTTTGGAATGTAAATTAACTAGTAATGCCAAGGCATTTAGGACACTGATGATGAGAAATAAAAACATGGCTAGTCATAAAAAAATTGTTAGGGACCATTATTTTTATGATAATATCACTTGTCAGGCAAAACCAATCCCCCTAGTATCCAACTCCTGCTCCTCCATCCTCTAAGAGCACACTGCCTGCTCCACAGTAAATCATAAGGGCAAGACCTGTGACCTACTTATCATGAAATCACTAACCGAAACTTCTCAGATGATCCAAAGGCCTAGTTGAGTTCTGAAAAGTTTCAAGGAGCAGAGTTTCTAAAAAATTTGAATTGTTCCATCTCTTTTTTCCCCCTACTTTTGACTTTTTATAGTACCATAAATCTACACTTTTCACCTAGCACTGCAGCAAAAATATAAGTTAGCAGTTGTGAGAAAGCCATTTTTTTAAAAAAAGCTTCATTTATATAGATGGTGGTATGAAATGCATAGTATTTAAAACTCTCACTTATACAATGAAGATGGCAAGCAGATATAAATTTTACAGTCTCTAAAAGCAAAACCCTGTGGCCTACCAAAACAAAATTATCTTTCTAATGCAACTTTGCAATGGAAATTTAAACTCCAAAGGTAATTTTGTTTCCAAGGTACTTACTCATGTATGAATTATATTCACAGAGATGAATCAATAAAATTTGTTTGATTGCTTCATCATTCCTCCATTATATCAAATCTTCTAAGGTGCCAGGAGAGATCATAAGGATGTTTGAGGATTGCTTGTTTGAAGATACAGAGGAGGCCAAATCCTATCATACCTATTAAGGAATGGAGCCTGGCCATGAAATCTTAATTAACATTGTAACAATTTACTTAAAAGTCTCTGATGCAACCTATGTGGGGCTAAATCAGAAGGGAAATGATGTTAGCATTTTGTAGAATTAAATTAAAAGAAAAAAACGACATGACAGAGGCCACATTATAGACTAATAAGGGATTAGACAAAGCAATTATTGCTTGGGTATTGTTTTTACTATGTGATGGAATGAAGGGGAAAACAGCTCTGAAACTCTGGTTAGAGTGCAATAGCTTTCCAAATGCATAATGGTGGGAGGCCAGTAGGTAGTTTGTAATCTTCTGACTCTATCCACACCCTAGGAATAGTAGAGAAATCTTAAATGAGATACTATCTCAGATCAAGTCCTGTTTAAAGTTCATAAGGAAATCATGAATGAGGGGCTTGGTTTTGTTTTTTTTTTTCACTTGTTAATAACTCCCTCTAAGAATCAAGAAATGGAAAAGGATGGATGGCAACCTGGTTAAAACTCTTATTCTTAGTATCTT